>JAUTXW010000631.1:0-229686 GCA_030620095.1 Kuschelorhynchus macadamiae
GGATGTAATTTGTTCAGTACCGGAGGACAGTATAGAACTTATCTTGCAATATTTTAACTCATTTCATAAAAATATTCAGTTTACTATTGAAAAAGAAAACCAACGTAGTGTACCATTTCTGGACACTAAGCTAATTAGGAACCTAGAAAATAAAATTATTTTGGATTGGTATCAGAAACCATCAGCATCCGGTAGATTTTTAAATTATTTCTCTAACCATCCAAAGAATCAAAAATATAATACAGTAATAGCCATGAAAAACAGGGTAATGCATATTTCTGATGATTCATTTTTACAAGACAACTTAAAAAAATTATTAGAGATATTTTTAAATAATGGGTATCCGTAACATATTCTAAAAAAACTGATTTATAATTCAAATACATATGATGGCCCTACAGAAGATGTTCAACCGCTTGAACTTAAATATAGAAAACTACCATTTATAAGTGGCCTAACTAATAATATTACAAAATTATTCAAAGATTTTCCACACATAAAAATAGCAAACTATAATACAATAAAAAACTTTAATCTATTCTCTAGGGTCAAAGATCAAACACCCTTATTATTTAATAGTAACGTTGTGTATCAGTTGTCCTGCTTGGAGTGTGATGGACAGTATATCGGGCAAACATCTCAGTGGCTTAGGCAAAGAATAACTGGCCACAAAACTGATTGCCGTTTCGGGAAAATCTCTTGTGCATTGGCTGAACACAATCAAAAAACAGGCCACAATTTTGACTTTTCCAATGTTAAAATTTTAGAGATAAAAAAGAACAAAAATTGCATTAATTATAAATCAGATACCAATCAGCTGAGCAATATTTATTGCAATCTTTTAAATTTTATGGAACAATACCTTTTAAATGCGCACCGTAGAATAGTTCACCTCGTACACTTTATTAACATCTAGATAAGGCTTGTGTAGCTAATATGTTTTGTTCTCCTTTTTTGCAATTCAACTGCTGGGACATGAATATTATCATTAAAAACGCCACATTATTTGAACTGTTGTAACCTAAAAATGTTAAAATTTAAAAGTTATTGACTCCACCATCTTGTAAGTAATTTTTAAGCATGTATTGACTGTGTATATCTAGACAAAATTTTATTCTTTTGATTGTCATTTTAATGTTATAATTCTAATGGGACCTATTCTTTATAATGTTTGTAGTTGCTCCTGATGAAGCTAATAAACACTGGCGAAATATTGAGCACTTAAGATAAAAAGAGTTTCTTCTTTTTCCCACGGACCGCTAGACTCGAAATAAAACCTCTTTGTTATTGCTGTACGGTAGAAAATACTTAACTTTATATATATATATATATATATATATATATATATATATATATATATATATATATATATATATATATATATATATATATATATATATATATATATATATATATATATATATATATATATATATATATATATATATATATATATATATATATATATATATATATATATATATATATATATATATATATATATATATATATATATATATATATATATATATATATATATATATATTTGAAACTTTAAGTACAAAAAAAAAGAAAATTCTATATCATGAAATGGGTCTGAAGGGCTTCCATTACAATTTAACATTAACGGGTTAGCTCATCCCAGGCTCACTACATCGGCAACAGTCAGATATTAGCACCGTTCGATGAGACCATGTCGACTCAATAAAAGAATGGTAGAAAAATCAGGCAGTCTTATATTTTCTTATATGCGGGAAAGAAAAAAAAATGGCTTCCTCTATATAGCCGAAGGGGGAACCATGTAAAGAATATTTACAATAAATAATAATGTTTAAAAAAACATTGCTTATGTTAGCTTGAGAGCATCAGCATATTCCAGGCGGAAATATGACCATCGTGTTACTAAAAAAGGAAGGGAAATAAAGAAGAAACCGATTTAAAAATGGCCCTTGACCTTTTTTTCGAACTGCTTAACAGCTGATTGAATCAGGGAGAAGCTATACTATATAGATAAATCTGTAAGTTAAGGAAATCGTATTGATCACAACTATGAAAACATAAAATTCACAAGGTAGGAGGAAGAATTGGCAAGGTTGTAGGAAGATATCAAAACGCCACTTTTCAATTGAAGCAATTTCTTCGAATGTTAACAGTTTTTAGAGGAAATCATGGTCTAGTATGCTTCCAAAAATCCATCATTTAATTGATACCCAAAGAAATGAAATGTTAATGATACTAGAATCTGGGACAGAATGAGAACACAACAAACAAGATATTTGTAACATTTTAATGAGAAATATCCTAATAGAAATTCATTAGCTAGATCTACTGTTAATAAACTTCTAAAAAACTTTTGTCATACTGGAAACGTAAAAGATGCTCTATACTCTAGCAGACCAAAAAGCGTTACAAATGGTAATAAGGCAGATTTTAGAGAAAAATCTTCATCTATCTACTAGAACACTAGGAAAAGAAAACAACATTTCGCACGTGTCCGTAAATTGCCTTCTAAAAACTGAACAGTTTCATCCATACAAAATAACTATGTTGCAAGAATTCTCTGAAGATGACTACGTTAGGCGATTGGAATTTTGCGAGATCTTGATGAAATGTTGCAACGCCAATACAAATTTTGTTCACCAAATAGTTTTCTCTGATGAACCAACTTTTTTTTTAATGGGAATGTTAATAGCCACAATTGTCAATATTGGGCCCAGCAAAACCCTCATTGGATACGCGAAAGTCATGCTCAATACCCTCAATAGATATTTAAAAAGTATGTCAGACCGCAGAGATCACTTTAGATAAACTCCTTTTCTTATAACTCCCCCCTCTGATCACGATTAGATCTAGAAACAATATCATATTTAACTATATATCAGTTTATTAGACGCGCAGACATGAATACACATTTTATTCGTGGGCTCCAGGACTATTAGGTAATTTTTTATAGAGTGTTTTTTATAGGAAATTACAGACGAATTTACGGCCTTTTTATTAAAACTCTTCAGAACCAAGCGCGTTGCTCAATGTATAGTGAATGTGCTCGTTCTTTCCACGTGTATTGTCCATATGTATAAGTTCAACGTTACATGATGCTTAAAAATGTGTTGTTATTTCATGGCATATTGCATCAAGTCATGAAAATATAAACAAAGATGTATTAATTTAAAAAAAAGAAATATGTTTTATTTCATGTGTTTTTGTGGTGCAATTTGTGTGTGATTATGAGTTGCAGGGTTTTTGTTTGAAGTTTTTGATTAAGTTTTTGGTTGTTATTTCAAGATTCGCGTTTAATTGTGAATTTAATAAGTTGGTAAGAAGTGTCAGTTAGGTTCCTGGATTGCTCAAGAAACTATTAGTTCTATGATTGCTTGGTTTTCGAGTACTAATACAGATAATGTATGTAGTTACTGCATTTTTATAAAAAACGGTCTTTAGCTGTTTAAAATTGTTATTTATAGGCGAAGAGTTTGATAGGTACCAGCGATGCTTGAGAACTTCAAGTGTGCAGATAATGAAAGATTTCGCCCCCTAATCTTTTGAAAGCCACAGCGATATAACTACCCCAATAGGTTAATTTGGGTATCCGATAATAATCCTTATAAATTCCTATGCACTTTACTTTATATTTGCTAAAAAACTGGTATTTTGTGTAACTTCAAAAAAGGGTTTATAAATGATTTTTCCAAAAAATATCTGCGATGTAAAAAATAAGTTTTAGCTTTTTTATAGGACCAACCTGACCTTCATTTTTTGATAAGTTACTCTGTTACTTTTAGCCATATTGTCATTAAATTGTCTTTTATACAAGCGTTTATCAAGACAATGATCATTATGATTTGAAAGAACTTGCATGCGATTTGCAAAAATGATTGTCTGAGTAGAAATATTTATCACGTTGTTCCGTTCGCATTTTTTTCCAAGTGCACAATCATATATATTTTCATAAATTCCGAAGTGTTTTACTTAAATCTGGGAATAAAGTAACATTATTTGTAAGCTCAAAATATTGATTTTTTGAATAACATCAAAACATTTTTTGCAAATATAAAATCACAGCATCTTTTAAGGTAATAATATGACCTTCATTTTTCATTTAAGTAGTTTATTCTATCTGCAATATTTTGACACATATTAGCAATTCTTTGCGATTTTTTTTTGCTCTTGCAGGGGGTCTGCTAATATCAATTTCGGCTAGTTCAAAAAAACTTTCAGAGAGCTGTAAGCTACAGCTACAGGAAAAAAAATTGCTCTGTCCACAGAATTGTTACTTTAGTATGGAGCAACGCATTGATTTTGAGCAAGAAGTCAATAAATCCTCTAAATTGCATTGGGGAGACTGTTCCTTGCAATTAAGAGAACTGCTCTGGGTTCTGCATATTTGATTGGCTCATGTATGGAGGCAGATGTAAACAAAACCAGAATAATTAATGTAAGACAAAATATATTTGAATAATTATGATATACCTTGAAGGTGGCCGTTCATTAAATGGAATAGCCGGATTGTCGGGATCGTCAGTGTTATTCCATGCTGTAAGATCCATCCATGGTTTGTCTTTAAGTGGTTTTAATTTAACACCTACGAAATAACACTTTTAAGTTTAACAAACAAATTATCCTTGCTTTAGTTTTTATTTGTTTATTGTTGATATCGTTTTTAAAATGCATTTGGTTGATAATAAAATAAAAAATATTAAGATTAAAATTTTTAAATCAACTACAATATGAATGTTTATTCCCTAATATGCAAATCATTTTTTGATTTCCTTCTTCACTTTTGCCTAGAAGACATCCAAAATAGTGTATTTTTTTAAATCTTAAGACAATTATAGGTATATATTTTATAATTCCTCCCCTCCCTTTTTACATTTTTATAGATTATATTTTATCCTCAATGCAAATTTCAAGTATATAGATTTATCTATTTATTCCTTTGAAACGGGAAATATATTTCCTAAATATTAAATTCTATTTGTTAGACGGACAAAAATAAAAAAGGACATTGTATAATTTGTATACTATTTAGGAATACCGGATGACACAGAAATCGTTTTCGTTACTGCTTGAGACGTTTGCTTTAAATTTGAAGCACTAACATAGTAACATTGATCGTTAGGGCATTTGAGGTTGACTTTTGGTTAAACAAAATGTGGAAATAACGTTGGAACTTTAAGTGAAATATCTTGCATATTTTTGGATTTTTAGTTTCCGCGTTGATCTAATTTCCCTATAATACATAATATTTCAAATTGAAAATTTGCAATTTTTGATATTTAATCTGATTTTCAATGAAATCAAGTTGTCAGAGTAAGAGACAAATATGGCTCGAAAACATGTTTTATGGTGACACTTTATTGGCAGATACAAAAGAGAGTTACAATATATTTTTAAATTTATCCCTAGCACGAAATACCAATCCGCCGTTTGTTATTGTGTGTTTTTATTAGAAAAAGGTTAAGCACTATCGTTGCTACTTTTGCAAAATTATGTAGACGATAAGTAAAATAGGAAGTAAAAATAAAGAAGAATTGGGAATATTGTAAACTTTAAAAAAACGAAAAAGTATGCTTTAGCGCTCTCTTTCGCCAGTAAAGTGTAACCGTAATAGTAATTGATTTCATACTGTCTGGTGAATCTACTTACCCTGTACTGATTTGCGGCCGGTAAATCGAATATTACAATACCTGATACCGTAAGTGACATTGCAGTACACATGTTATTGTTATTAGGAAGCATTAATTTGTCATATTTGACTTTGACATTTTTCTCACTTAAAAATATAAGAAATAAACGGTTTCATTTATTTGACAGTGACAAGCGAAAGACAAGCATAAGCTATGGAAACCAATGGCTACAACATCGTTTAAGTGATTCGATTTTTAGATATCCAACTAATATTTCTTAAATTTTAATAAATACAACTTTTTGTTTATTTTAAAAAATATTTTAAAGACAGTATGAAATAAAATATTATACGATACACGTCCGTTAGGTGTTATTACAGTACTCGTTTAAATTCCAGACTCGACTTCTGCGTCTCCTGTACTCGTAATAAGTCACATACACTCACTTATAACGTAAATTACTATTACGTTTCAAGGTCGATAGGTGGCTTATTACAGTTCGAGTTATATAGGAATATAAACGAGTACTGTAATAACACCTAACGGACTTCTATCGTATGATATTTGAAAATCACCCTCCATATATTTTCAGATCTTTACGTTTCAGGGTCCTTAGATGCCGAAAAACATGTTTTATCAACTCCGTCGGTTTGTCTGTTCGCTGCTTAGCTAAACAACCCCGAATCCGATTGACTTCAAATTTTGGTCAAAAATTAAGGATCATATGGGGATGACCTAGTGACACTTTGGTAAAAATCCATTATGGAGAAACAAAATGGCGGCCTAGTGAAATGTTAAAAAATATTACTAAAAAACTGCTTATCTAATTACCTCAAGTTTTGCAGAACAATCAAGTATTATGAGATAACCAACTGGTAAAATTTTGGTACGAATCCAAGACGGCGAAACTAAATGGCAGAGCCTAATAAAATATTTAAAAAGTAAAAACTACTTAATGGATTGATTTAAAAATTTTGTGCAATATTTAATTATCGTATAGAGATGAATTGGTTAAATTGTGTTACGAATTTAAGATGGTTGGAAAACTGCTGAAAAAATCACCAGGTTTTACATATCTTCACGTTTTAGTGACCCTACAAATTAAGGAATATGTTTTATCAATTTTGTCGGTCTGTCTATTAGTCTGTCGGTCTGACCGTTGGAGCTGTAGCTTAAAAACTACTTACTCGATTTTTTTGGTAAAAATCTAATATGGCGGAACAAGATGGCGGTCTATTGATACGTTGAAAAAAAATTTATGAAAAACTAATTATCCAATTTATCTCAAGTTTTGTACAAAAATCAAGTGTTACATCAAAACCAGAGAGCAAAACAAAATGGCGATTAATAAAATATTTAAAAAATAAGCCTGAAAAATTTACTTATTAGATTACTTTCAAATTGTGTGCAAGCATTAATCAAAGATATAGCCTCGTAAAATTATGGTACGAATTCAAGATAGCGAAACAGAAATAAAATTTTTTAAAAATCTTGTTTTTCTATGACTTTAAATTTTGTGGAGAAATTCAATGTGATATACTACTTATTCAATTATTTTAAATGATACCCAAAAATCAAGTATGGCATAAGTAGAAACAAAATGGTGTCTAGTATAAATGTTTGAAAGGACAGTATAGATGTGTTATTAAATAACTATATACTGAACTAAATTGAGTCACACTTTACTATTCCTAATAAAAGGAAAAATCCATAACGAGGGAAGTTCTGGGTAAACGAAAACAAAATTAAATTTTGAAAAATATATGTTATAGATTATTTTTGAAATCATAACATTATATAGTTCTATATTTTTGTTATGGACCTGTCATACTATCACTATTTTAATATGGCATACATTTTATCTGTCAAAATGACGTTCGGCTTGACAATATTAGGAGCATTGCTAGGCAACGCTTTAGTACTGTAATTAACTATTTGCCGGCTGCAAAGTCCGGTAATTAGTTATTTACCGGACAGTATGAAATAAGAGAAGTTTCATAGCAGAATTTATTTATCGCTTTCGCCATCTCACTTATTGAAAAATTGGACGAAATACCAAAAATTGCAAATTTGCCGGAAATTGTTGACATTTGACATATTTAGTAAAAGTAATCGAAAAGTAATTGTGTAATCTAAAAACTTTAAAATATACATTTAATAAATAATTTAAATAAATAATTAAAAATAACATTTAATATTCAAAATTCACTCAAATTTAGTCGGAAATCCAATTCAAATGATTTAGCAATCATGCCATGTCAAAGATAAACGTTTAATTGTTTAAGAAAAATATTAAATCAAATGTATTTGGTTGCCATACATTTACTAACCTAAAGATCCTGGAAGACCTACCATCAAGGTCTTGAATTCATTACTGTGCGTCTGATACATGTTTATTATATTCTAATACTAATGTTTACACTCCCTTACACGACTTGAGATGTAACCCTAGTAAGTAAAAAGTAAAGTAAAAAGTGGTAATAAAAAATCATATATTAAATGTTAGAATTGTCAAGTACAAGTTTGGCCCATTATAGCGGCCTGATAAGCCCGACAAACAGCGAAAGCGATCGTTAATAAAAATTAATTGGGCCTGCGGCATTGCAGGACATGTACCAGAAGGAATCATGTATCCTTGTTATGACGTTGGTGAAATAGATACAAAAATACATTAACATTATTTCTATATAAAAAATTTCGTGGTATTAGCCAGCGGAGACCACGCAGTAATTAGGTATAAATTATTACGGTTTTTCCTCTTGTTAATTTTCAGACTTTTATAAATTTATAAAAAATGTATAAGAAGATCTACCCTTTTAACTAATACCAAGAAATAAAAATCATATATTAAATAAGTTAGAATTGTCAAGTAAAAGTTTGGCCCATTTGCAGGAGTAATTTAAATAAAAAGCAGATCAATAAAAATTAAAAACTTTAGACTTAAAGAATGACCCTTTTAAACGCGCCGATAGAAAATACTTTGGACTTCTATATTTGTTTCTTTCGAAGTAAGTGTTTTTTCTTTTAGTTCTCCTATATTTTAAAAATCGTGCTCTAGTCGCTGAACTTACGTACTAAAGGCGTATTACGACCCTGTTTAGGAGGAGCTACAATAAACTTGTAAAAAACATGTGTCTTACAGAGCTAACTATCAAATGTTTGGTTTGTAAAAAAGGAGTCTAACTTCGGTTAGCATTCACATCCACGACTCATAGTGGATTTGCATTTTTAAAATAATAAAACGAACCAATACCCTGAATATCAGACACGCAGTAATGAATCCACACACTACATTTCTTCCTGCTTCCACCCCTATAGGATTCAGAACATAAACATCAATGAGTGGTATCCGAATATCGTAAATTAACCATATATCAGTTTATCAGACACGTTGCAATCAAAACACGTTTTGGTCGTTGGCTCCAATTTAATTTATCCAGTTAGCCGTTACTTGATAGAAATTCATTATCACTAGCATTGGCTTTAATTTAAAGCCAATGTCACTAGTATAATAATTAAACAAACTATTTTTGTTTAGTAATTTCCACTAATTTATTTCAGTTTGACAGCTATTTCGAGAACCTACCTCTTTATCAAAAACCAACTTAAAACTGATACTAAAACTGGAATTTTTAACAATATTAAAAGAGTAAAAAGTTAATGTATTTTTGTTTCATGTTACACCAACATCACAACAAGGATAGCATGATCCCTATTTGGAACATATCCTGCAATACCGTGGACCCAATGATCCATTTGAGTCAAAAGACGATCGCGATTTCGCTCTTTTTAGAGCTCATCAGGCCGCCATATAGAGTAGGGAGCCCCGTGTAGGGTTAAGGAACAAAATGGAATCACAGAAACAACTACTCCGCTGCATAATACCACGAACGATATTGAATGCCATATTGTTCCTTAACCCTACACGGGGCTCGCTAGTCTATAGCGGCCTGATAAGCCCGACAAACAGCGAAATCGCGATCGTTATTTAACTGAAATGGATAATTGGGCCTGCGGCATTGCAGGACATGTACCAGACAGGAATCATGGTATCCTTGTTATGACGTTGGTGTAACGAGATACAAAAATACATTAACATTATTTCTCCCAAAGAAAGTCAGGAATAAAAAATTCCGCTCGTGGTATTAGCCAGCGGAGACCACGCAGTAATTAGGTATAAATTATACGGTTTTTCCTCTTGTTAATTTTCAGACTTTTATAAATTTATAAAAAATGTATAAGAAGATCTACCCTTTTAACTAATATATACTTTTTCACAAGAACCACATTTTAATTCATGTATTCCAGATTTTTGATCGTTATTTGTATCATTCTTATTATATCTACCTAAAGTATTATTTGCACAAATAGCTACTTTATGATTTGTTTTTTTTAGATATTTCCGTATTTTAGTGCTATTTTTTCTCTTGTATATTAATGTGTTATCAATCAATGTATACATCAAACCAGACTTTCAGTTCCGTGGAGGGGGGGTTCCAAACTAGAAAATCATTTCCGGGGATCCAAGTGGTCAAACTTCTGAAATATTAGTAAGAAGCATGCCTATACCAACATTTTCGAAGTTTCGGGATGGGGGCTCCAGATCCCCAGGACACCCCCCGGCTACGTGCCTGCATCAAACCACCAATTCACACATAAGATAGCAGCTTTTCATAGTTTCGTACATCGTTTTATTAATGTACCTCTTTCAACAGAAAATTATAAAAAAAAAACTTAATATTAAAAAAAGATTGCAGTTAATAGTGGTTATGACGTAACCATAATAGACAAAATTGTAAAAAACGAACAATATAAACAAGCACTCAATTTGGCTTATCCTAATTTAGATACAAAAGACAATATAAAGTTTAACACATTAACATGCACGGGAAAAATTAACACAAAAATAGGGAAATATTTTAAAAGACAAATCATAAAGTATCTTTTTGTTCCAGTATTAGCTTAGGAAGATATAAAAAATAAAAGCTGGGTTTTAAGTAACAAAATGTGGTTGGTGGTTGCTGTGAAAAATTAAAAAATAAAGGTAATCTTTTTATAAACGTATAAAAGAACACAAAACATCACATATTAAACAAAAAACAGATTATAATTATGCAAAACACTTGCTAAAAACAAATCACAATTTTAACAATGAATTTAAAATATTGCATTCAGCCAATAAAAGTTACAGGTTAAATTACTTGGAGAGTTTACAAATTAATAAGAGGAAAGACCGTAATATTTTGTTAACGATCAAACGGCTTCTCATTTTTGAACCTTTATACCTAATGTCTATGTTGGTTAAGAAGATAAACACTTTACTCTCTTATTATTGTTAAAATTTCTAGTTTTATTATCAGTCTTGAGGTGGTTTTTGAAATGGACACAGGGTATTGAAATAGCTGTCGCACTGAAATAAATTAGTGGAAATTACTAAACAAGAATAGTCTGTTTATTTAGTATACTAGTTAAACTTATTTCACTTCAATTTTGAGAAAAATATTAGTTCTCCTCTGTAAAGTATTAAGAAAAAAAAACTTGTACAACTCGACGATTTGTTCTTGTTAAACGAAGTCTACGTATCTACTATATCAAAAAAATATAGTTATAAACCAATATTTTTCTCAATATTAAATAAAAGCTTTAACGAAAACTTTAAAAAAGTATACAATAATTAAAACGACATAAAGTGTAAATTTTCCCTTTGATCAACCTTAACCATATACTTACAGTTCATATATCCTTCACTGTGTTCATCAAATATGATTCTTGATTTAGAATAGAATGAAAGACCTCCCGATCTTGGCAAAGTCAAGGCTTTAAGATTAAGTTGTTCGACAAAAACTGTTCCAACATTTATTTCGGCAAAAATAAGACCCTTGCAGGTTTTCTGGATAGTACCTTGCTGCCAGTTTTGTGGATCAGAAATATTTTTATTGTTAATCCATACTTTGGTAAAGCCACTGGAATTTCTTACTTAAAGAAGGAAATTAGAAACTTTATTATAAATATTAGATCAATATTTAATCTAAATTTACAAGAATGTTTAACGTTAAAACGATGATTTTTAGTGCTCTACTAGAGCAACAAATTCTTACTTTAAGGTAACTTTTTATCTGATAAATCAGCAGCTGTGCACATTTTTTAGGATGTTGTCATAATAAATACGAATTTTTATTTAGTCTTTCTTAATGGTTTATGGAGCAAAGGTTTTAAAAAAGATTAAAATACTTATAAGCAAATTTTGGAATAATGGACTGAAAAGAAACCAACAAGATTCCAGTGAAAGTAAGAAAACTAATCTTGCAACCCATATTAACCAGCGAAATTATAGTACAAAATAGTATGAAACGGCATGGGTTCAAATAATACGAAGCAACATGGATTCTGCAGCTTCCGGATAAATGTCGCAGAAGTTTGATAATGTTCTGCATGATAGTAAGGAAAAATCCGTGAGGCAAACCACTGAGGAAGTTGGTGAACAAAGGAAGGAAGTATGCAAGGAAATATCGAAGAACTATAAAGGAAGTTTAGGAAAATATGAGAGCTATCCAGAATATTAGTATGTTTTTGTTTCACTTTACAAAAAAAGAGCCGGAGATGGTATTTTTAATCGTCCCGTTTGCGTCATAAGTTCCAAAAAGTATAATAATATTTCTAAACAAATATATCTAGACGACGCGATTGATCTGGCGATATTATGAAACTGCCTGATGAACTGTCTACACGAAGTATGATTAGTCTTTGGTTCTGGGATAATTTTTGTACAAGTATCGATATTAATTGGTTCCAACTAAAGGTCTGGTCAATATTTTTCTTTGATCCAAAACACATTTTTCAATATTTTCAAGGTCCGTGTTATTGCTGGTAACTAATCATTTTATAAAAATATATATTTTTTTAGAATAACCTGAAAAGGCTACTACAGACATTTCATGATCCTTGTTAAAAATAACTTGAATAAAGCTCAAAAATGACAACTTCTCTTTAATGCCAAATCTAAAAAAAGAATACCAAACATTATAGACTGCAAATATTTTACGTTTAATTATGCAATCCAAACGGTAGGATGACTTCTTTAACATTATTACAATCAATAAATCGTATAACGGATTTACTATACTTGTTGCTGTGTGGTAATTAAAAAGTTAATTACTTACCCAAAAACAAAATACTGAATACTATACGAACATTCATTTTTGCTTAAACGTAAATATAATTATTAGAATTTGGTCCTATTCAACACTTGCCGCAAACGCATGTTCACCAACATATGGCCGATGTATAATTACATTTTGTACTAGAGAAAAATATATCTGAAATATGATTCTTGTAGGAGGATAGCATTTGCTTTTTATATAGTGCGTTGTTTCAATTATCAATAATAATGTCAGGAATATTTTAAAATTAATTATAATACCCGAAAATCTGTGTCATTTATATGCGTGAAGAAGAATCGAGGCCAGGGGCCATCCAACCGGTTCATCGCGTCCCTGAAGGGCATAACAGTGGCCCAATTTACTATTTTGTGCTAGAAAAATATTAAGAATTTTAATGCTTCGCTGGGTTAAGGCAAGTATTGTAATCGTGAAAAAATCACCCTCCGAGATTTTTCAGATTTTTACGTTTCAGGGACTACATGCCGAAAAACCTGTTTTCTCATTTCCTTCGGTCTGTCTGTCTGTCTGTTTGCGGCATAGCTACTACTTATCCCACTGCCTTCAAATTTTGGTCAAATATTTTAGGTCAATGGGGATGACCTAGTAACATTTTGATAAATATTCAATAATGGCGAAACACCTCACTGATAAGGAGTAAGAACAGTTTATAATACGTGACAAACAGAAGTAAACGTGTTGGCATACTTTGAAGTAGTCAAAGAAAACTCTACTACAGATTTAGTAAGGGACAGTGGTTTAAGTTTTGTTCACAATTTGGAGAATTAAAAAAAACATAACTTTATACCCTATAAATATAGACCGGTTCAAATAATATTAGATAGCGATGCCGAAAGACGACTTATTTTTTGCCATTGGTTTGTAAATGCTTTTAGACGAAATCACAACATAATTGGGACAATATTTTATGAGGGTACTTTGACAAGCAGAAGATATGTTGTCAGAAATACTGGAAAACTTTTTGAACGACGTTATCCTAAAAGCACGCAAATGATATATTTGTCAACTTGTTATAAATTTAAATTGTTCTTATTTCTAATTTAAATAAAATACTAAATAAAATTTTATTTTAAAATACATAGCCTTCTTTATCAAAAAGCGAAATATATGAAAAACTAGGTTATCTTAAACTTTAGACCAATAATACATATACACTTTTTTGTTCAGCAGAAGATTTGCAACCGAAACAGTAAAAAATATACAGGGTATACCATTAAAAAAAAAACTATTTTTTAAATTTAATCAGAAACGTGATGTTCGATTGTTTTTCTTTTTTTTACTATTTTAATCACAATAAAAAATACCACTAGTTTGCTAATTTAAGCGTCTTTGTAGCTTCCGTAATAAATAAGTTAGCAACAGTGCGCACTATATCGGCCTAGTGAAATGTTTAAAATATTATTACTAAAAAACTACTTATCCAATATACTTCAAGTTGTGCATAAAAATTAGTCAGTACGTGAATGTCGAGTTGAAAAATTTGATAGGAACTAAATTTTATAATATATATATATATATATATATATATATATATATATATATATATATATATATATATATATATATATATATATATATATATATATATATATATATATATATATATATATATATATATATATATATATATATATATATATATATATACTATAAAAATAAATTACATTTTAATAAGCATCAGTGTAACTTCTAAATGACTATCTGCTTTTAGTAAACTTAAGCTTGTTTGGAACAGAAATATAAATACCTTTAAACGTCGTTTCCAGTGGAACACGATAGTTTCGAATAAAATTGCTAGTTTTAATAGATTTTTGATATTGTCACGAACACTTAAATCAAACAATATAATTCGGATATCATAATCGGAGAGTAGAGTAAATTTGCAAGAAAAAACGCAGTTCGATATCTTCGTTTCTATGAGAGATATTGCCAAAAGAATTATACGAATACATCGAACTCCGGTTTTCACATTTCTTTGATATGTTGGAGACGACGTACCTCGTTTGCAGGAAAACCAGTTCCAGGTTACTGAAACAATATGGACAAAAGTTTCCAGGATGTAATCTGCCAGTTACAAAATATTTTCTGAAATTGCACAGAAAATTTAGAAGTATTGAAGGGTTTTTTCGAAAGGTGAGGAGTAAAAACAGTTTATAATACGAGACAAACAGAAGTAAACGTGTTGGCATACTTTGAAGTAGTCAAAGAAAACTCTACTATAGATTTAGTAAGGGAAAGTGGTTTAAATTTGTTCACAATTTGGAGAATTAAAAAAAAACATAACTTTATACCCTATAAATATAGACCGGTTCAAACAATATTAGATGGCGATGACGAAAGACCACTTATTTTTTACCATTGGTTAGTAAATGCTTTTAGACGAAATCACAACATTTTCAAATCACATTTGGTGTGGTCTAGACAGCAAAATAATTGGGCCAATATTTTATGAGGGTACTTTGACAAGCAGAAGATATGTTGTCAGAAATACTGGAAAACTTTTTGGACGACGTTATCCTAAAAGCACGCAAATGATATATTTGTCAACTTGTTATAAATTTAAATTGTTCCTATTTCTAATTTAAATAAAATACTAAATAAAAACGTAAAATAAAATTTTATTTTAAAATACATAGCCTTCTTTATCAAAAAGCGAAATATATGAAAAACTAGGTTATCTTTAACTTTAGACCAGTAATACATATACACTTTTTTGTTCAGCAGAAAATTTGCAATCGAAACAGTAAAAAATATACAGGGTGTCCCATTAAAAAAATACTATTTTCTAAATTTAATCAGAAACGCGATGTTCGATTGTTTTTCTTTTTTTTTACTATTTGAATCACAATAAAAAATACCACTAGTTTGCTAATTTAACGGTCTTTGTAGCTTCCGTAATAAATAAGTTAGCCACAGTGCGCACTTAATTTGGTACACCCTGTATAGTATGACGACCCTTCTAATTTGCTTTACTTATACGTATATCCATGGTAACCGTTCATAGCACATTGAGATCTTTTCAGAACTCGTAACCACAGAATTGGCGAATCTCTTAACTGACATTAAAATTAAATAACCTCGTTTCCAATACCTTCATACCTTCGTAATACTTCGATTCTCGGTTGTACGAAAAATAGCCTATATTCTGCGGAACTAAAGCATCTTTTAATATCTCAGGTGAATACACTTCACCTTCGGGATTACAAGTTTCTCTTTATTCCCTTGGTATATAATGTAGCGTTAGTGCACCAGGGGAGACAAAACCGTGTTTCTAACTTGCTTGGAAAATATATTACCTCATTCGTGTTCCCCCTGATCAACGCGATGCGAAACGCTTTTCTGAGGGAATGAACTTCTCGCACTTGTTTAGAAGATATCTATTTTAATTGGTCTTTTACTACACCAGAGGCGTAACTACCGAGTATTCAAAGTGTTCTAAAATATTAGAAATGCTAATTTGTAAATGAACAAATTCAGAAAAAACAAATCAAAAATATTTTTAACCTCTACTAATATATAAAAAACTAAAAAAAATTTGTAATGTGAAATCTAATTATTGTCAAATTTAAAGATAATATTAATGCAATTACATGACCGTCTTACGTGCGATTCCAAGTTTAATTTGAAATCATTAAAGAACTACAGGGTTGTTCAAAAAATCTTGTTGACCGATATGCAGAGGACCTAAATTTAAATTTTTTAAATGAAGTATTGCAATTTAAGTCTACTTTTCAGAATAAAATACGTAGTTCAATAGAGCTTATTGATTTATTAAAAATAATCCTCCTATTTTAGTGAAATTACTAATGATTTATTTATTTTTTAATGTCCGGCTAGTTTATTATTGACAAATAATGACATTATGTCATAGTCAGTTAAATAAGAAATAACGCACTAGGGCCCTATAAATAATAAGTAAATAAGAAATAACGCTCTAGTGCATTAAAAATAATAATTTAGCTTATTATTATTAAAACTAGATTTTTCTAAAAAAAAATAAACATGTCTTATATTCAGTGGCGGCTCCTCTATTAGGTCAAATGGTCAATGACCCCACAATAAATATTTCCAAACAGAAACAAATAAAATAATACATAATTTATATTTTTTCAATTTTTTTTAAATATGGAAATTCCCTCTATTATTCTAAGCGTAAAAACTCGTTGACCGTTCTCTTAACGCGACACATTATCCATGCTTCGCACCGCGATCTCCAGAGAGGTTTCTCAATGGTGTCTAAACACGGACCATAAATGAAATCATTATAATTAAAGTTGGACAGAACAAGAGATTCGCATTCGCAGAGAGCATTTTACGCAAGTAAAAACTCAGGATGTGATGGTCATGGGTATACAATATTTTTAATGACAAAAATGGCTTTTTAATTAATAATTTCAAGGATCAAGTATAGCCCCTTGAGGTACACCAGACAAGATCTGCACTTCCTCAGAAAAAGTGTTTATAGAAAATATAGTTTGAGATCTGTTTAGAAGATAAGATTTTATAAAATCAAATGACTGATTTTGAAATCCGAAATATTTAAAAATTCCTAATAAAAATTCATGATTAATAGTATCAAACACCTTAGAGAAGGTCACAAGTACCAAGGCAGTTAATAACTTTCTATTAATTGAAGTTAGTATACCATCAGTAACGGTAGCTAAGGCAACGCCAGTATTTAGGTACTTTCTAAAACCACACTGAGTTTCTGGAATTATTTTATTTAGATTGCAATATTGAATTAACTGTTTATATAATACTTTTTTGAAAACTTTAGATAGAACTGGTAAGATACTAATTATTCTTAGATCACTAATATTAGTTAAATATATATATTATAGTCTATAGATATTTTTCACTGATCAGGAAAATAGTTTTGCTCTATACAACAGTTGATTATATGTGTGGTATAGACATTTAAAAAGAAATTACGATTTTTTAACATTTTTGCATTAATTTTGTCTACTCAAGATGCGTTTGTATTAATACTAATAATAACTTTATTAATTTCAGCGACAATGCCAAATTAAAAGAAAATAAAAGAATATTATCAAAAAAATTTTCTTTATAATAGTTAATTTTAGTGAAACAATCAAAAATACTTTGTAAAAATAAATAAAAATAGTAAGTGCTGTCGTCTTCTTTCCCTTCTTACCATTGATAACATAAAATTCCTTAGTCTCTTATAATTCTTCTACTTCTGTGTTTCCCTGGTTTCATTAAACTCACGAAGTGCCTGACCCTTTGGTTCATAAAAGCTTCAATATTTGATGTTAGCCAGGGTGCCCATAGTTTTGCTATCCTAGCCGCATTGAGTGGGGCATGTTTATCAAAAATAGAAAACGATATTAAATAATATATTAATTAAATAATATAATTTTATTATCTATACATATATATATATATATATATATATATATATATATATATATATATATATATATATATATATATATATATATATATATATATATATATATATATATATATATATATATATATATATATATATATATATATATATATATATATATATATATATATATATATATATATATATATATATTTATAGGAATATACGTTTCTGGAACCTTTAACTATATTCTTATGGAATTTTCTTGGGTATTTGGTTCACTGAATTAATTGGCAAGTTTTAGAGATCGGCAAATATTTATTTCATAGCGTGAGTTCAAAATGTTTCAACCATATTTTGGTCTTCATCAGTTCTCTGTAATAAGATATATAGATAAGTACCGGCACAGAAAATTACAATAATTAAATTTTTTTTTTTTTACCAAAATCAAAAACGAGGAATTTTTTTCGGCTTACCTAGAAATTAAAACATTAGCCGAGATTTAAATGTCTGCCTTTTAACATATTTCCATACACCACAGTTCGTTACAATTAACGCTAAAATTAAAATAATACATATATGTCACATAGCACAGAACATTTAAACGTATTACACCGTAAACAAGTATACGAACAGTTAAAATGGTACTAAATTTATATTGGAGTAAGAAGAGATTCGTACGGATTTTATTTGTTTTCATGCTTTTTTTTTCGTTTGAACCTCGAAAGAAAGGAAGTATGTGAACGTAAATTTGATTTTTTTTTGGTTATTTTGATGATTATGTTACACAATTAAGTTGTTATATATTTTACTTAAATTTTTAATGTCAGTTTTATCGTTGATACTATTTTTGTTTTTTTTTAATATATATTGTATTGTAGTCTCTTGAAAATTAAATGTATGTGATAATTGCTCTTCGTGATTAGTTAAGGCTGTTTTATTTTTTTATCGTATTTGTGTCCATTTAATCTATTTTGTAAGTATTGGGAGGTTTGACCAATGTAGACACTAGGGCAGTTGTTACATGGAATTTCGTATATTGTATGAGATTTTTTATTTTTGTTGATTTTACATTTTAGTGAGCTGAAATTTTGTTGTAATAGATTATGACCTTTGTGACAAACTGATATATCATATTTATTAAAAAGTTTTTGTAGATTTTCAGATAGGCGATTTATATACGGGAGTGACAAGTAATTGTTTTTATTTCTGTTTTTTTGTGGTGGCAGGAGATTGTTTATGAGATTTTGCAGTCGTGACTTAAAGATAGAATTAATGAGTTTAGTTGGGTAACTATTTTTGATTAGAATATTTTTTGCTTTATCCCTGTATATTGTGTCACTCAGTTTTATAGCACGATCTGCAAGTTTAATTACGACCGATTTTTTCGGGATATTGGATGGTTTGATAAAAAATTCAAATATCGGCCCGACCAGGTGGTTTTGGTAAACCACTCTGTTTTAATAGAATTGTTCTCACGATGGATGGTCATATCTAAAAAGTTAATTTTTTGATTATTTTCTATTTCAATGGTAAACTGAATTTTAGGATAGTAAGAATTGAATGTTTTTAGAATATCGTCACATGTGTTTTCCGGAACTGCAGTGAAACAGACATCCACATGTCGATAAAAAAATGGTAGCTGATAAGGTAGTTTTGATATCATAGTATTTTCTAGCTCCTCCAAAACCATTTGAGCAATTACGCTTGAGATGGGAGAACCCATAGCGCATCCTTCAGTTTGTTTATAGTATGTGTTGTTATATGAGAAGTAAGTAGACTTTAATGTTAATTCAGTTGCTGACAGGAATTCTTCCAGAGGTATGTCAGTAAACTGTTTGATAAGGTTCCATTTTTGTCTTATAATATCTAGAGCGAGTTGTATTGGGACGTTGGTGTATAGAGAAACTACGTCAAGCGATATTATCTTATATCCATTAGGAAGTACTGTATCGTTAATTTTTTCTTTAAAATGCCAGGAGTCTTTTACGTATGAGGTGGTTTTATTTACTATATTTTTAAGGATGTCTTTTAAAAATTTCGATAAATTATGTAATGGGGACTGTACACAAGATACTATTGGATGCATTGGAATTCCCTCCTTATGTAATTTGGGGAGTCCGTACATTTTTGAGGGTTGGGCGTTATGAATCTTTAAGTTTTTAGCTACACTTGGTGAAATATAGTTTTTATTTTCCCAGCGCGTCATAATGTCATTATTTTGTTTTTGGTAAATATTTGTAGGGTCGTTATTTATTATTTTATACGTTTGTTCATCATTTAGTAGACAGCTCATTTTTTGGTTATACTGATTCGAATCCATGATTACTGTTTTATTTGATTTATCGGGTCTTAGTATTTTTAAATTGGGATTTTCTTCCAAGAATGTGTGTGAGCTTTTTTAAATTTTTTACATAAGTGATTTTGCATTGTGTTAGGTTTTCGCAAAGTTTGACCTGATTTTAACTTATTATTAAAATTTGTTAACATATTGCAACAACTTGCTCTAATTTCGTCTTTGCTCTTACACGGTAATTTTTTTATAGAGACCTCTACCGATGATATAACCTCAGGAATGGGTAGTTCTTTGGAAACTTCATTAGGTAAAGCGAAATTTGGACCTAAGCTTAAAATTTCTACCGCATAGTCTGGAATAGACGTATTTGTTAAATTTTCTAACCATTCATTTTCTACATGTATAGATTTTTTATTAGTTTGATAAGCTTTTGTGGTAAGTGAATTTATTTTATTTATATTTTTAAATTTAATTTTTTCAAAAAGAGTTTCATATTTTTTATTTTCTTGTCGTAGAAAGTGTTCATTAATTTCTAGGGGTAAAAGTTGATTTAATTTTGATTTACTAGCGAAGATATCCTGTTCTAAAAATTTTATATTTCTAATTGTGTCACTAATTAATAAATATAATATGTTCAAAACAAATTTTTTTAGGACATATTCATGAAATTTTTTAGTCAGGTTTGCCGAAAAAAAATTTACATGGTCTATTTTTAAATTTAAAAAAGTAGGAGTTAAACTATCTGATTTACATCTTAATATAAAAACTCGTCTATTTCTTTGGTTTGCAAGTTTAGAATTTAGTTTTGATATCTTCTTCATTTCAGCAACAGCGACTGGACTATAATTTCTCTCAATAAGCTTGTAGTTTAGCAAATTTTCACCCATGTTTGCGGATATATTTTTAGGAATATACGTTTCTGGAACCTTTAACTATATTCTTATGGAATTTTCTTGGGTATTTGGTTCACTGAATTAATTGGCAAGTTTTAGAGATCGGCAAATATTTATTTCATAGCGTGAGTTCAAAACGTTTCAACCATATTTTGGTCTTCATCAGTTGTCTGTAATGAGATATATAGATAAGTCCCGGCACAGAAAATTACAATAATTAAAAAAAAAAAATTTTTTACCAAAATCAAAAAAGAGGAATTTTTTTCGGCTTACCTAGAAATTAAAACATTATTCGAGATTTAAATGTCAGCATTTTAACATATTTCCATACACCACAGTTCGTTACAATTAACGCTAAAATTAAAATAATACATATGTCACATAGCACAGAACATTTAAACGTGTTACACCGTAAACAAGTATACGAACAGTTAAAATGGTACTAAATTTATATTGGAGTAAGAAGCGATTCGTACTGATTTTATTTGTTTTGATGCTTTTTTTTTGTTTGAACCTCGAAAGAAAGGAAGTATGTGAACGTAAGTTAGATTTTTTTTTTGGTTATTTTGATGATTATGTTACACAATGAATTCTTATATATTTTACTTAAATTTTTAATGTCAGTTTTATCGTTGATAATATTTTTGTTTTTTTTAATATTTATCGTTTCCAAGAACTCCCTTTTCTGTTGGTTTTTTTCAGTTTTAAGTACTGTAGTCTCTTGAAAATTAAATGTATGTGATAATTGCTGTTCGTGATTAGTTAAGGCTGTTTTATTTTTTTTATCGTATTTGTGTCCATTTAATCTATTTTGTAAGTATTGGGAGGTTTGACCAATGTAGACACTAGGGCAGTTGTTACATGGAATTTCGTATATTGTATGAGATTTTTTATTTTTATTGGTTTTACATTTTAGTAAGCTGAAATTTTGTTGTAATAGATTATGACCTTTGTGACAAACTGATATATCATATTTATTAAAAAGTTTTTGTAGATTTTCAGATAGGCCATTTATATACGGGAGTGACAAGTAATTGTTTTTATTTCTGTTTTTTTGTGGTGGCAGGGGATTGTTTATGAGATTTTGCAGTCGTGACTTAAAGATAGAATTAATGAGTTTAGATGGGTAACTATTTTTGATTAGAATATGTTTTGCTTTATTTATTGCTTTATCTCTGTATATTGTGTCACTCAGTTTTTTTTTCTATTAAGATGTAAATCAGATAGTTTAACTCCTACTTTTTTAAATTTAAAAATAGACCATGTAAAATTTTTTTCGGCAAACCTGACTAAAAATTTCATGAATATGTCCTAAAAAAATTTGTTTTGAACATATTAAATTTATTAATTAGTGACACAGTTAGGAATATAAAATTTTTAGAACAGGATATCTTCGCTAGTAAATCAAAATTAAATCAGCTTTTGCCCCTAGAAATTAATGAACACTTTCTACGACAAGAAAATAAAAAATATAAAACTCTTTTTGAAAAAATTAAATTTAAAAATATAAATAAAATAAATTCACTTACCACAAAAGCTAATCAAACTAATAAAAAATCTATACATGTAGAAAATGAATGGTTAGAAAATTTAACAAATACGTCTATTCCAGACTATGCGGTAGAAATTTTAAGCTTAGGTCCAAATTTCGCTTTACCTAATGAAGTTTCCAAAGAACTACCCATTCCTGAGGTTATCTCATCGGTAGAGGTCTCTATAAAAAAAATTACCGTGTAAGAGCAAAGACGAAATTAGAGCAAGTTGTTGCAATATGTTAACAAATTTTAATAATAAGTTAAAATCAGGTCAAACTTTGCGAACACCTAACACAATGCAAAATCACTTATCTAAAAAAATTTAAAAACTCGCAGATTCTTGAAAGAAAATCCCAATTTAAAAATACTAAGACCCTATAAATCAAATAAAACAGTAACTATGGATTCGAATCAGTATAACCAAAAAATGAGCTGTCTACTAAATGATGAACAAACGTATAAAATAATAAATAACGACCCTACAAATATTTACCAAAAACAAAATAATGACATTATGACGCGCTGGGAAAATAAAAACTATATTTCACCAAGTGTAGCTAAAAACTTAAAGGTTCACAAGGCCCAACCCCCAAAAATGTACGGACTCCCCAAATTACATAAGGAGGGAATTCCAATGCATCCAATAGTATCTTGTGTACAGTCCCCATTACATAACTTATCGAAATTTTTAAAAGACATCCTTAAAAATATAGTAAATAAAACCACCTCATACGTAAAAGACTCCTGGCATTTTAAAGAAAAAATTAACGATACAGTACTTCCTAATGGATATAAGATAATATCGCTTGACGTAGTTTCTCTATACACCAACGTCCCAATACAACTCGCTCTAGATATTATAAGACAAAAATGGAACCTTATCAAACAGTTTACTGACATACCTCTGGAAGAATTCCTGTCAGCAACTGAATTAACATTAAAGTCTACTTACTTCTCATATAACAACACATACTATAAACAAACTGAAGGATGCGCTATGGGGTCTCCCATCTCAAGCGTAATTGCTCAAATGGTTTTGGAGGAGCTAGAAAATACTATGATATCAAAACTACCTTATCAGCTACCATTTTTTTATCGATATGTGGATGACTGTTTCACTGCAGTTCCGGAAAACATGTGTGACGATATTCTAAAAACATTCAATTCTTACCATCCAATTCAGTTTACCATTGAAATAGAAAATAATCAAAAAATTAACTTTTTAGATATGACCATCCATCGTGAGAACAATTCTACTAAAACAGAGTGGTATACCAAAACCAACTGGTCGGGCCGATATTTGAATTTTTTATCAAACTATCCAATATCCCAAAAAAAATCGGTCGTAATTGGACTTGCAGATCGTGCTATGAAACTGAGTGACACAATATACAGGGATAAAGCAATACATATAGCAAAAAATATGCTAATCAAAAATAGTTACCTATCTAAACTCATTAATTCTATCTTTAAGTCACGACTGCAAAATCTCATAAACAATCCCCTGCCACCACAAAAAAACATAAATAAAAACAATTACTTGTCACTCCCGTATATAAATGGCCTATCTGAAAATCTACAAAAACTTTTTAATAAATATGATATATCAGTTTGTCACAAAGGTCATAATCTATTATAACAAAATTTCAGCTTACTAAAATGTAAAACCAATAAAAATAAAAAATCTCATACAATATACGAAATTCCATGTAACAACTGCCCTAGTGTCTACATTGGTCAAACCTCCCAATACTTACAAAATAGATTAAATGGACACAAATACGATAAAAAAAATAAAACAGCCTTAACTAATCACGAACAGCAATTATCACATACATTTAATTTTCAAGAGATTACAATACTTAAAACTGAAAAAAACCAACAGAAAAGGGAGTTCTTGGAAATGATATATATTAAAAAAAACAAAAATAGTTTCAACGATAAAACTGATATTAAAAATTTAAGTAAAATATATAACAACTTAATTGTGTAACATAATCATCAAAATAACCAAAAAAAAAATCAAATTTACTTTCACATACTTCCTTTCTTTCGAGGTTCAAACGAAAAAAAAAGAATCAAAACAAATAAAATCAGTACGAATCGCTTCTTACTCCAGTATAAATTTAGTACCATTTTAACTGTTCGTATACTTGTTTACGGTGTAATACGTTTAAATGTTCTGTGCTATGTCACATATATGTATTATTTTAATTTTAGCGTTAATTGTAACGAACTGTAGTGTATGGAAATATGTTAAAATGCCGACGTTTAAATCTCCGGTAATGTTTTAATTTCTAGGTAAGCCGAAAAAAATTCCTCTTTTTTGATTTTGGTAAAAATAAAAAAAAAATTTTAATTATTGTAATTTTCTGTGCCGGGACTTATCTATATATCTCATTACAGACAACTGATGAAGACCAAAATATGGTTGAAACGTTTTGAACTCACGCTATGAAATAAATATTTGCAGATCTCTAAAACTTGCCAATTAATTCAGTGAACCAATTTATATATATATATATATATATATATATATATATATATATATATATATATATATATATATATATATATATATATATATATATATATATATATATATATATATATATATATATAAATATCTATATATATATATTAATTTTCATGTAAACCTAGGTCCGGAAATGCTTCGTTACGGAGATACAGGGCGTTGAAATTTAAATTTTATTTTATTTTTTATTAAATATCTGTTGCAAAAAATAAAATTTTCTCTCGAAATTGGCATTCGGGGTATTTTTTGAGTGAGGAATCATAATTTGGTGTTAGATTTCATGTGACACTTAGAGGGGGCTACGTACGCTATTATTATTTAAGGAAATTTGCCCTAACTTTTTGGCGATGCACTGGGTTTTTTAACGAATAAATATTGCTCTTGTACCTTCTCGAAGTAAAAAAGCTATACCCATCAACGATAGAGGTAACCGTTCTCGAGAAATTTGCAAGTTTATGCGTCGATACAAAGAAAACAAATTTTTTAATAATAATAAACTAAGGTCTATTTATTTCAAGACAATACAAAATTAAAGGTAAGTATGAATTATTCTAAACTATAATAAATGCTCCAAGTGATGACCTCTAGTTTGAAGGCATAATGTAATTCTTTTTTTTTAGAGAACGTAGTGTACTTTTTTGTTTAGGAAAGTGTAAGTATTTATTCATAAAAAAAGGTATATTTACTCAACAATATGAAAGTAAGATTTTAATTTACATTTTTTTTTAAATAGTTTCGTTTAGTAATGAAAAATATGCAGATATGCATTTAATCTACGGGGACGATCAGTGTAACGCTCGAGGCACAACGTATATATGTTGAAAAGTTTCCGAATAGAATCCATCCCACTCATACAACCTTTACGGCACTTCACCATAGGTTGATGGAAACCGGATCTGTGTCTCCAAAAAAAAAATTAAACGGGTAGGCATCCCGTTCTAGTTGAGGAATTCGAAGAAGCTATTCTGATGGATATAGAAGATAACCCAGAATTAAGCTGTTAAAGATTGTCAGCGATGCATCCAGGAATTTGCAAATCATCTGTAAGTAATATTATACGCAAGGAGAACCTTTACCCGTTTCATTTTAGAAAGGTGCATGCTATGACGGAGGGTGATATTCCTGCCCGATTGGATGAGAAATAAGAAAATTGAAGATCCAACTTTTTATTCTCGTATTTTATTCTCCGATGAATCTAGTTTCACGAGAGACGAAATTAATAATTTACACAATTCACATTATATCGACTAACAGAGGAAGAGTATTTAAATTTTCATCAGAATATTTTACCTACATGACTAGAGGAAGTTTCTTTAAATATTCGGCAAGCCATGTGGTTTATGCACGATGGTTGTCCGGCTCATTTTAGTCGAAATGTGCGTCAATATCTGGATTAAACCTACGAAAATCAGTGGATTGGTAGTGGCGGACCAGTTCAATGGCCAGATAGGTCGCCAGACTTAAATCCTTGTGATTTTTGTATAAGGGGTTTTCTCAAATGCCATGAACTGTAAACTGTTTCAAAAGTGGTTAAAAGAATAACTGATTCCAAATTTAATCATTCTGGACAATGCATCTTATCATTCAAGAATTTTAAATAAACAACCTACTTCATCCTGGAAGAAAAGTGATATTTATGACTGGCTAATAAAACAAAAACAAAATCCTTTACCCAATATGCTGAAACTAGAACTTCTTTTAATGGCAAAATCTATTAAAAAACCAACAATATATGCCGTAGATGAAATATTACGGGAAAATGGACATGAGGTTTTACGACTGCCGCCATACCATTGCCAGTTTAATGCAATAGAATTAATATATGCTGGAGCAAAATCATATTACGAAAAACACGTGAACGATGGTCTTACATCAGATAAAGTGCGAATTGTTTGGCAAGATTCATTAAATTATATTACGCTGGGGCACTGGAAGAAATCTGTGGAACATACGGAGAAATTAATATGGGATTGGTGGAATCGAGAACGAGTTCTAGATGTTGAAATAGCAGCAATGATCATTGCGCCATTTGAGGACGACTAAGAAGATGAGGACTTTTTAAGTGATGATGATATTTTTTAGTCTATAATATTAAAAAGTTTCTGAAGGATTATATTAGTCTTTGACGTGTATAAACCATAAATTGCATTATACATATTCATTTTTACATTGTAACTTAAGTCTTTTGCCTTTGGATTTGGAGTACATTTCTTAATCTTCTTCGGAAGTAAATTATGTTTTTTTTTCATGCACAAGTTTCTGTACATTCCTTATACCGATTCTCAGAGCTTTTGCCACTGGCTCCTGGATATTAGCCAGTGAATTTTAATTTAAAAATTTTTTTATTAGATTTGACACCATTTTTTTGCTTACCTTTTTAGTACATTTGTAATTTTGTAGGCAATAAATAAATAATTATAGAATACTTGTTCCAATTTTAAAGCGTGTTTAAAATAAGTACATTTTTTTATTAATAATAAGACAAAAACTTGATATATAAAAATCGGTAAAATCGCTTTACCAGAAACTCGGGACTAATGAAAAACACACAAACAACATATATATATACGTATATATATATATATATATATATATATATATATATATATATAATATATATATATATATATATATATATATATATATATATATATATATATATATATATATATATATATATATATATATATATATATATATATATATATATATATATATATATATATATATATATATATAGTTTTGAGTCAGTTTTTCTTGAACATCCGTGTATATATAGTTACTAGATTTTTCTTGGGTTATAAGTTCATAGCATTAAAACAATTCTCAAAAATTATTAGTCATCTATTCATTTTAAATTTGACTTTTCGGCAGGTGGCTCCGTGCCTTTTTCAAAAATACTTTTTAAAATAATTTAAATTAAAGAACCTACACACTTTTGTAAAACAAGACAGACTTACCATGAAACGTATATTAGTAATTAAATTATCCAAAGGTGTTTAAAATCACAAAAGACACGACGCTGATCGCGTTATTTGGACAAACATTTTTAACGATACAACATGAAGGACGACGAAAAGTTATTGACTGAAGAGCAGATACGTATGATAGGTAGGATGTTATGGTTTTTTTGTTTTTTGACGTTTTTTAAGTTTTTACCGGGCGGTTCAGAAAGTAATTTTATTTTGTCTAAGATTATTATTTTTAAGTTTTTTCAAATGTATGTGAGAAAATAATTAAATAATGTCAAAATAAATTTTGCTTACAAGGTTGATATCTTTTTTGTCGTTTACTGAGTTTTATTTTTTAGAGAAGTGAAATTTTGATTTAATAAATGGAAGTCCTTGTGTGCAACATTTATATTATATTTGTTAAATAGATGTTTAAGTTGCTCAGATAAACCTTTTATGTATGGTAGTGTTAAATAGTTATTAGTTTTGTTTGTGTTGGCTTTTGAGTTGTTCGTTTTATTGTAAAATTTATTAATGCTTTGTTTAAATACTCTATTTACTAATTGTTGGGGATATTTATTTTCGAAAAGAACTTGTTTGGCTTTATTAATTGAGTTTTTCCTAAACTCGACATCTGATAGCTGAATTGCCCTATCGGCTAATGCTATAATAACTGTTTTTTTTTGAGAAAGTGGATGTTGGGAATTATAGTTGGTATACCTTGAGGACCAAGTCTTTTTTGTGTACCATTCTGTTCTGATAGTATCCTTTGTTTTATGTAAGGTGACATCTAAAAAGTTTGTTTGAGGGCTTCCATTTATTAAATCAAAATTTCACTTCTCTAAAAACCAAGACACCTAAAATGAAAAAAAGCAATGTTATATATGAGATCCCGTGTGGAGATTGCGCTGGAGTTTATATTGGACAAACTAGCCAATATTTAGCCTTGAGAATTAACTCTCATAAATATGATAAAAGGAATCCCACTGCCCTTTCTAAACACCAAATCCAAAAAAAAACATAAATTTAATTTTAGTGAAACTAAAATTCTAAAAACCGGAAACAACAAACGCAAGCGAGAAGTTTACGAGTCTATTGAAATTAAGAAAAATAAAAACTCAGTAAACGACAAAAAAGATATCAACCTTGTAAGCAAAATTTATTGTGACATTATTTAATTATTTTCTCACATACATTTGAAAAAACTTAAAAATAATAATCTTAGACAAAATAAAATTACTTTCTGAACCGCCCAGAAAAAACTTAAAAAACTTCAAAAAACAAAAAAACCATAACATCCTACCTATCATACGTATCTCCTCTTCAGTCAAAAACTTAATGAACTAATTAACACTAATATTTTAACCAAGTTTAAAGATATAACAAAGAAAAAAACCGAAGGCTTATTCTTAAAAATAAGGGAGAAAAACATTAAAAAAATCAATAGACTCGTAAATAACAATATCGAACCCACCAACAACAACAATTGGGTTGAAAACTTAACAAATACTACAATTCCCGATTACGCCAACGAAATATTGAGCTTAGGCCTCAACTTTGCAGCACCGTTAGAAAATTCCAAACAAATACCAATAAATGATATCATATGTAACGTTGAAAATTCTATTACTAAATTAAGCAATACCACTAAGGATGAAATAAGAACAAAAACATGCAATATATTAACAAACTATAAAAATAAAAATATCTTTGAAAATAAAAATAAAACTCTAACTAAAAATATAAAAAAAAAACTCAAACGTTTCTTAAACAAAACTCAAATTTAATCGTATTGAAGCCAGACAAATCAAATAAAACAGTTATTATGATACCAAAATGAACAACCTCCTTAAAGACAACACAACTTACCTAGAAATAAAAAATGACCCAACCAAACAGTTACAAAAACAAAACAACGAACTAATAAACCAATGGAATAAAAAAGGATATATTTCCCCAGATACTGCCAAAAAACTAAAAATAAATAATGCAATTGCACCAAAAATTTACGGATTACCAAAACTCCATAAAGAGGGTATACCTTTACGACCTATAGTATCATGTATTCAGTCCCCTTTAAACTCTTTATCAAAATATTTAAAAAACATTCTATCAAATATTATAAATAAAAACAACTACTATATTAAAGATTCATTTGATTTTAAAAACAAAATTAAAGATATTAAGGTGCCAGATGACCACATACTAATCTCTTTAGACGTTATATCTCTTTATACAAATATTCCTATAAATCTTGCAACTAACATTATCGAAAAAAAGTGGAATGAAATTAAAAAATATACTGATTTGCCGTTAAACGAATTCCTAAAAGCCGTAGAATTAACTCTAAACTCAACATATTTCCTTTACAAGGATGATATCTTTAAACAACTTGATGGCTGTGCCATGGGTTCAAGTATTTCAAGCGCAATTGCCCAATTAGTTTGAGAGGATTTTGGAAGAAACCATAATACCACAGCTAAATTTTAATTTACCCTTTTTTTACCGCTATGTTGATGATTGCATTGCTGCGATTCCGCAAAATAATGCAGATCAAACTATAAATAAATTTAATAGCTATCACGATAAATTGCAATTCACCATCGAAGTCGAAAAACAAAATCAAACAAACTTTTTAGATGTCACCTTACATAAAACAAAGGATACTATCAGAACAGAATGGTACACAAAAAAGACTTGGTCCTCACGGTATACCAAATATAATTCCCAACATCCACTTTCTCAAAAAAAATCAGTTATTATAGCATTAGCCGATAGGGCAATTCAGCTATCAGATGTCGAGTTTAGGGAAAACTCAATTAATAAAGCCAAACAAGTTCTTTTCGAAAATAAATATCCCCAACAATTAGTAAATAGAGTATTTAAACAAAGAATTAATAAATTTTACAATAAAACGAACAACTCAAAAGCCAACACAAACAAAACTAATAACTATTTAACACTACCATACATAAAAGGTTTATCTGAGCAACTTAAACATCTTTTTAACAAATATAATATAAATGTTGCACACAAGGGCTTCCATTTATTAAATCAAAATTTCACTTCTCTAAAAACCAAGACACCTAAAATGAAAAAAAGCAATGTTATATATGAGATCCCGTGTGGAGATTGCGCTGGAATTTATATTGGACAAACCAGCCAATATTTAGGCTCGAGAATTAACTCTCATAAATATGATAAAAGGAATCCCACTGCCCTTTCTAAACACGAAATCCAAAAAAAACATAAATTTAATTTTAGTGAAACTAAAATTCTAAAAACCGAAAACAACAAACGCAAGCGGGAAGTTTACGAGTCTATTGAAATTAAGAAAAATAAAAACTCAGTAAACGACAAAAAAGATATCAACCTTGTAATCAAAATTTATTTTGACATTATTTAATTATTTTCTCACATACATTTGAAGAAACTTAAAAATAATAATCTTAGACAAAATAAAATTACTTTCTGAACCGCCCGGTAAAAACTTAAAAAACGTCAAAAAACAAAAAAACCATAACATCCTACCTATCATACGTATCTGCTCTCTGTCAATAACTTTTCGTCGTCCTTCATGTTGTATCGTTAAAAATGTTTGTCCAAATAACGCGATCAGCGTCGTGTCTTTTGTGATTTTAAACACCTTTGGATAATTTAATTACTAATATACGTTTCATGGTAAGTCTGTCTTGTTTTACAAAAGTGTGTAGGTTTTCTAATTTAAATTATTTTAGAAAGTATTTTTGAGAAAGGCACGGAGCCACCTGCCGAAATATATATATATATATATATATATATATATATATATATATATATATATATATATATATATATATATATATATATATATATATATATATATATATATATATATATATATATATATATATATATATATATATATATATATATATATATATATATATATATATATATATATATATATATATATATAATAGCCTATATTTTTCGCATGCATGGCCCTTAATTTTAGACTGAAATTTGAAGAAATCGGATAAGCAATTTTTTAGCTATGCCGCGAACAGACAGACTGACGGACAGACATACCTACAGACAGGCGGAATTGAGAAAACATGTTTTCCGACATCTAGGGGCCCTTAAACGAAAAGATCTGAAAAAATCTCACATGGGAAGTAACACCTAATTATCTTGTGTTTTTAACAAAAGTGTATAATATTTTTGCAAAATAAAATCTTTTTGTTATCACAATACAAAAAAAAAACAAGTTTTCTTTGCACGGGTGTGGCCCGCATTTAAATAAATGACACTGTATAAGTGGTTAGATTTTTAGTTCAAGCGAGGCTCATAATTTTTGGTGATTGATAAAAAAAATCTCACTTTCATTAAGTGGGTGTATAAACAGAACATATCCTGATTGTTCCACTGATTCGAACCGCCTTCCGACTTTATTAAGGCGCTTGCCATTTTGGGTATTTTTGTTTTTGCCAACCAAATACATATTTAGCGAATTTTCTTATTTAGTCTCTCGTCATTTAATATATAAAATGATATTAAGTGGCTATCTTAATAATATTGCGTAATATAATAAAAAACTATTTTCTTTCTCCCTGTATATTTGTAAATAGCCCATCGAGATTTAATAGCTCGATAAAAGAATCACACAATATTTTGGTATTCACTGTGTTTTCTGATTTGATTCATAATGTTGGTGACCTTTGGACCCGCACGATAAGACCGCGTTTGACTATACCCTTGATACCTTAACTATAATATTATCGATGACAGTTGGGTCAGCAGGAAGGTTATTTTCAAAACTGAAAATTATTGAAATTTAACCTCAGAAATGTCATGTCTACATATTTTTAGTTCGGCCATTAGGTAGTTCTTTATCAATTGTAAGAAGAAGAAAATAACACTTATGTGAGATAGTTCTAATAGTATAGGAACTTTATAGTTTTTACGTTTAATGTTGAACTTTAATAATATTTTAAGTAAAAAAAAATATTCTGTTTTTGTGAAGGTACATATAAGTAATACAGTTGTTAAAATAATATTTTCTGTTATTTTACTCGAAGGGGCCCACAAACAGACTCGTAACACGGGCCCTTTGGATATTTGAACTACACATTCAATAAACAGAAGTTCTACCTAATATCTTCTAACTAAAAAAAAAATGGTAGCAGCATTTTGTGTTATCTATTGTATCTATCTATCTATTAAGTTCTATTAGTTTTTCATTTTATGGTAAATGCTATTTTAATCGGTTAAAATATCAAAGCTAACAAACTGCGGAAGGATGATGCAAAATTAGTTCTGGTAATTTATTTGTACAACGGCACGAAAAATGCTGATTTGTTTACTTTAAAGGACGTAGAAATCCTGTGTTTATTTCTAATTAACTCAAGGTTATTTTATATTTAACAAATTAGTCAATTGTGAGATCACTTTTGATAATAAGCTTGTCTACGTTTTTATCGAAGTTATACAGAGATTTTATGACAGATTTTTTTTATCGATATCCTTAATTTGTAACCGATTTTTTCAGAGAGTTTTCAGGGTAGTGCCGGAATGATTCTATAGCAAGAATATTGAAGTTCAGTTTCATCTATATACACATTACCGCAGTAATTAATATTTTATAAATTTCAATGTGATTGCAAAGGAATTGCATCTTTTAGTGACCTTAAGCCAGTGCCCAGTCTTTTTGTGTGTATTAAAGATTTTGCGAATGTTAGATCTCCACAGAATTCTTGTAGTGTTATCTGTAGCGTCCTAGATAAACATACGAATAGATATTTAAATTTTAGTTCTCACCATCATTCATCTCAAAAACAATCCATCATTAATTCGTTAGTCTTTAGGGCTTTGTCAATACTCGATGCAAATTTAATTCCGTAAGAAACAGAAAAACTGACCGAAGTCATTGGTTTTTGTTGAGGCTTTAAAACGGATATTGCACTGAAGATATTAGGCGTTCGATTCGGTATTATAATAATTCCAGACCCAAACCATCAAGTAGTGTAGTTTTACTTTTTATCTAGGGTACCACAGAAAAAATCGTAAGAAATCTCCAAATGTAGATGCAACATTCCCCTACAGTCTCTAATACAGACAAAAAGGTTGAGCAATGGTTAAGGTCACCAATGGATGTAATTTTTTGCAACCAAAAGGTGTATATAAAATCCTTGTTCCTGCAGTAAAGTGTATATAGGTAAAACTGGACGGCCTGTGTCTACTAGATTTAGGGAACATGAAAGGTGTACAATTAAAATAATTATTCAATCCTCTGTCGCTCAACACTAGTACTCAACCGGACATATGATTAATGCAAAACGTGCCAAGGTATCTTTTACGTTAATAAATGTATCTTCCTTTCTTGGAATAATGTTTGTACTTCATCCTTCCAAAATGTATTTACAAATGTCGGATATAATCCAATTGGGTACCCTTTACACCACATTCTATTAATATTTCAAAATGTCACAACAATAAAACTTTCAAAATCCCGTGATAATGCCAGACGAAAGTAAATCTGTATCCATAACAAATTTTCTTATGAACCATACTTCAGAAAATAAACAGGCTAAACACGAGACACGAAATCATTACAATCACTTGATTTTCGGCGCCGAAAATACCTTCAACACATGCAAAAAAGGTAAAGTTCTTTTTTGACAAAATGGTAGCCAATCCTTGTGGTCGCTTGCCAAAAACAATCAAAACTACTTTAAACTTCTTTCCACCTTCAACATCTGATGAAGTCTTGGTCTAAAGAAAAAGTTGTATTTTTTGCAAAACAATCCTTTGCAAATTCTACTTTAATTCCTCGTCTTCAATTCCCCTTTTTATTAGTACCAGCTTTGCGAAATTACCTTCAGTGTTAAAAAGGAACGACTGTACTCTCAAAATACTTAATACTAAAATGTCCTACGGCCTTGACAGTATTCCGACTTAGGCCAAAAAAGTGCGGTGAACTGGCCCACATCCAGGCTAGGTTATTGCAAGTGTCCTGGGACAAGGCATTTTTTCTAAAAGCTGGAAATCTGCCCGTGTACAGCCTCTTCCTAAAAGGGCACCAAAACTCTTGCTTCTAAATACTAACCCATATCCCTACTCCCAAGTATGATAAGGCAATGGAGAAGTATATCAATAATGATCTTTTAAATTAGCTTGAAAGGTATAAACTTTTCCATGAGAGGCACCTTCACAGCTTCCGCCAACAAAGGTCCACAGCAGATCTTCTTACCTTCGTAACCCATAACTGGAACAAATCCATCTAATTCTATGGTGAAACCCTGGCATGACGCATTTCTTAATAAACTCCGTGCCTATGATTCCAAAAATGTCTGCTTGGGTTGCCAGTTTTCTTTTTCAAACACAAATCGTTCTGTAGTGTATGATTGTCATTCACCAGACTTTCACAAAATCAACTCAGGCGTTCCACAAGGTTCAGTATTGGCACCTAACCAACTTCTTCTGTACATCAATGCTCTTTCTTCTATCAGCAATCTTATTTACAGATATTCTGACGGTGGTACACTTCACTCTAACATACAATTTCCCAAACCTATTTCCAAGGCTGAAGTTAGGTTAATTATAGGCGTAGAGTAATGACAACGTCACTAACCGAGGATCTCAATAAAAGTGTAGAATGGAGACCAAAAAATATTTACCAGTTATATCTGCTAAGACACAATCATGTTTACTATCCCACAAATTACCTCCTAATACTCACACTATTCAAATGAATAATCAAATGATTGAAGCCAAAGATTCCTCTAGCCTAGTCGGTACCAGGTTTTCGAAAGATCTTCGCTGGCATGATCACATCACCGCGAAAAAATTGGGTTTCCTTTTCCGAACTCGAAAATACTTTTCTTCAACTAACTTGTATACTCTTTACAAATCGGAAATCAGACCCAGCCTTGAGTATTGTTCGCATATATGGGGGGCAGCCTCTCCTGGAAGCCTTAACATCCTTGACTCTGCTCAAAAAAAGCTATTCGTTTGACTGATGATCCAAACATCACAAGGAACCTTGCATCACTAGAGTATCGTCGAATTGTGGGCGATCTGTCTCTGCTTTACAGATTGTACCACGGATTCTGGACTGATGAATGCCTTCTTTAGCCAATCCTGCTAGGGGGACACGAGCATCGACCCATCTGGATCCCTTCATCGTCCAACTGCGAATACCAGAAACCCCCTACTTTGTTCGTTCTTTTATTCCCAGAGTGTCCCGATTATGGAATGTGTTACCAGCAAAGGCCTTTCTCTCTTCTCCTAATCGGCGAGTTTTTAAATCCCTTGTCAATAAATATTCCCTCTTTTCACTTAAAACAACAGCGGTACCAAGCACTCAGGCCTTCGGCTTTCGTGGTGATTTTATAGATTAAAAAAAGTAACTATTAACTCCTCAGCAATCCTTTGTTTGTTTTTTTAACTCAGTTTTCGGTAAGCTTTAACAACTAACAAAATGAGAAGAGAAGTCGATTAATAAAGAGAAACCAAATCTTACGAAATATGCTGGATTGCTCTGTCTCGCATAGTACTCATCTCTTCTCGCCAGATTTACAGAAAAATTATCCTGTGTCGTCTCACAATTAATGTTTCCTACTGTCTCTCGTCTCTTCATACGAGACCGAGAAGAAACAAAAAAAAGGAGAGACGAGAAAGAACCACAGAGTCAACTGTTATTGAATAGTGGAGTTAATTCGAGAGATACGGTAATAGAAGAAAGCCACTTCTGACTTAAACTTTGACTAAATATTTAATAACTGTAATAAAGTTTGTATTACACTTCATTGAAAATTTAACGCTACATGCTATATATACGTCTATATGTAAACATACTCGTCAAGGATACCAGGTAATCAAGGAATAAAATAAATATTTCTTTTTCAGTGAAGACTAGATTGAAAAACTACTGGGATAATATTTTGTATAATTAGCTTAAGCAAGGCTAAACTAGATCAACTTTTTTTTTGCTCTTGATTATTTCAAATGTCAAAGTAAATAACACAAACAACTTTTCGCCTACTAAAAAAGATCGAGACTAGTAACATTAAGTAAAAAAATAGGATCTGCAAGGTACTCCAGTTTATGTTTATGTTTAAAACTTTCCTGCACATTTTGATTCGTAGATGTTATTTTCAGAATTGGTATTATGATGCTAATTTGACTAATGGCGAATTACCTTTCTTCAAATCCACTTTATGCTGTCTTAACGTGCGTTTAAGCGATAAATCTAATATTCGATTTTCGCTAATTTACACAAAAACCGCATCGTTCCGTCAATATATTTCGTGCTATATCTGTAAATAATGTTTTTACAAGGAGATGTTAAAACCGAACAAATAATCTTAATGAGTTTACTTATTTTTGTGGTAATTAATAATTCATGTTATTGCAGGTGTTTTAGATATACAGCTATTAAACCCCAAGGCTGACTCAATATGCACTGAAAAAATTAAGAACAAGTCACATAATCGAATATTTTCATGAGAACTTACAAAGAGGGATACCTACCAAATAGGTACTTGGTGAAAATCGATTTCTTCTGTGCTAGTTAATAATAAAGTCAATATTAGATTCGGTTTAGAACTATGTGAAAATATTGCACTATATTTACTTTTTTCATTTCAAATGATGTTAACTTTTTTATCTTTTCTTTAAGGATCTTGTAACTTATGCTAATGTAGGTAAAATTAATTTTTCCTTAAAATAGCTGTTGTTGGTTGAACACCAGCTCTTCGGCAGGTGGCAATTGTGTGAAATAAGCTAGGAATACTTACACTTAATTTTGGGCGCCGCTCAGTTTAATTATCACAGTGTCTATAGAGCTCTTTAACTCAGAAATTCCGCTCTGAAAATCACTGATAAAAAAACACTTGAAATAAATTCAAATTTGATTAAAAAAAATATTTTTATAATGCCATCCATATGAGATTTGAATTAAATCTTGGCAATTAGTATCATATAACAAGTTGTTTTAAAATTACACTTTAGAACCAGCTCTGATAAATGAAACTTTAAGCATTACATTTTTTTTAAAAAAGACCCGAATAACTATATCATTCAAATTTCACTTCCTTGATCAAAAAATCTAAGTATATATAAATATGTACAAAATATAAATTAGTATGTACTGCTCGAAACCATAATAATCAGATTAGGTTTTACATTGCTAATTAGATATATGTAGCTACATAAATTTTAATAATTATAAGAATCTTTAAAATTTTAAATACAAAAAAAGAAATACATATCATGAAATTTACCTGAAGGGCTTATTATATATGTATATATATATATATATATATATATATATATATATATATATATATATATATATATATATATATATATATATATATATATATATATATATATATATATATATATATATATATATATATATATATATGTCTTGATTCTTAGTCCTTCACGGATGGAAAAATACAATGTGTTTTCTATTCCGGGTGAAAAGATCAGTTTTTCTGACATTTCGCCAAAACTACATTTGGCATTTTCGAAGCTTTCTCGTATCCGAATAGAAACTTTCTAGAGATGCGAGAAAGAAAGCTTCGAAAATGCCAAACGCGATTTTGGCGAACCGTCAGAAAAACTGTTCTTTTCAGAACTACAGTAGTGAAGTGATGTACACCCGGAATGAAAACACTTAGTGTGAAATTACACAAGTATATGAAATGCATGAAAATATATAGTATCGGTATCTTAAAGGTTACTTAACACAGTCATTTGCTTTTTAAAAAGATTAACCAAAAAAAGTACTTTATTCAGTCTTTAGTGTGTAGACTATAAGAAGTAAGTTTTTACATCTATTAAACTCGATAAAAAAAAACGAATTAAAAAAATTAAAACAAAGAAATTCCTATTCTGACCGCTTGGTCAGCCTAAAAATAGACAACACTTAAACTTCTAAACATTGAAAATACTGAAACACAGGTAAAAAAATAAAAACAACTAAAAATGGAAATTCTTAATTTAACTAGTTGGAATTAATAAAGCCCCCTAACCTAACTTCTGGGGCCTTAAAAAATTCAATAATATCATCTTCTGACTGTAGAGATATGTCATCCTGAGGAGGGAAGACAAAACCATTGCCTCTCTTTTGGCGTAAATATTGAACTACAAATTCTGTTCGACGCACTTCCTTAATTTCACTGATAAAATGCTTCAGAGCTAATTTAATAACCACAAAATTTCCCACTTTTGGAAATGGGATCTCTTCATCTTCGTTAACGCCATTTTCGTCAAAGTGTGGATCTATTGTGAAAATTGTTCGTTTGGTTTTTAGTTTGAGTTTTCATTAAGGCTTTCATCTTCGAATTCTTCGATTTCTGGGTCTGGCTCTGGACATAAATCTTCAAACGCCATCGATTTTCCAGGAGCAATTTAAAGTGTCTTTTTGTTTTGGCGGGGTTTCTTATCAGTATGAGGAGAAGGCAGTGTTTTTTTTAAAATAGTCTAACAATGAGCCACTAACACATGTTGTTCTGCTCTCATTGAAGGCAACCTTCTTAAAATTTCTTGTGGGTTATAAATAATATAAATTCCTGTTCCGCGAAACGCCCCTTCGATGGTTTTCTTGTTAGTTAAATCTAGTTGCTGCAGAATTGTTTAAACAAAGGCGGAAAAGAAATTTTATTTAATGTTTGATCTCGAAGATTTTGAACTTTATAATTTAAAAGTATTCTGCTTTGAATTCTTTTGAGTGGTTCATAATAGCCTACATCTAAGAGCTGGGTGAGATGAGTGCTTTCTTTGGTAAACGAGCCGTTTAGGCCACGCTCCGAAGCAAACGTGGTGCCTCCTAACTTAAATATTTTTAATTTTTTTCAACTTTCTTCAACGGGCTTCCTGCTAATGGAGAAAAATGTTTTTTGTAGATAAACTGGTCGACCAATGAGCTCTTTTTTTTTAATGATAATGCTAAAGCTGAACCTTTTAACGATTTTTTTTCTAAAATGGAAATCTTATTGGCTTTAAGCTCACAGGCACTTAATAGGGTAATGCAAAAATTAGTCACAAAATTGACTAAAATCACACATAATTACCCAAAATTGTCAAAAGCGGCGTTAGCCGAGTGCCGAAATCGTTCGAGCTTAAAAACCATTATTTTCGCATGAGTTATGTATTGGTAAAAACAACGTTATACGTTATAGGCTGTTTATTAAAAGATTTATAGAGGTTTTATCTAGAATATTTACGAACTGAAGTGATATCAAATAAATAATGAATAGTTACTGATTTACAGGCGTGTTCAATTGGCAGCAGCAAACTTAACAATAATTAAACATTTGCCAAATCGTAAAAGAGATAGCTTGTTTGTTCTTGGAGAAATTTTTTACCTTCCATTAACACCAGTTTTGTTTTAAATATCCTAAATAATTAATCAGTTTTTGTTGTGTCTTTAATGTCATTACGTTACATTTATTGATCATAGTAAATGTAAATGTGCAATTTTCGTAGTGGTTTAGTTTAGTAGCAAACCCTGCAATAATGCCTTATTTTTCAGACACCCCTTATAAATGTTTCAATAATCAACTTGTAACCAAAACTGAAAAAACATCCTAATATAACGGACCAAGAATTACATTTAGATAGCAATACAACTAAACCTTTTCTTTGGACAATTTAAGATATATGTGAATTTCGTCAAATTCCTTGCTAGTCAATTTTATTTTAAATTTTAAATACGTTATATAACTTGATATAACCAGTTTTTTATTTTAAATACCTTATATATAATCAATCACTCAGGCATTATTTTTATTGATCATTGCAAATGTAAATGTGAAATTATCGCATCGGTTATGATTGAAAAGTTCATATTTTTAAAATCAAACTTGAAAAAATCGGATAAAAAGTAAAAACGTTTTTAGGTTCAGAATTTAATTTGTTGGTTGGTTTAATGGAATTTACCCGTTGAAATTTTTTTATATTGATTTGCCTATAATTGGTTTTCTGTCGGTAACTCAAATAGTTCACACTGTATATAAATAGCATGCATAAATTAATTTTACTAAAACCTGATGTGGCAATAAAAAACAGGATAATTAAATTCCTCTTTGTCGATATAAAAATATTTAACTAAATTAGGTATTGACAAATACCTGTCACGTTCCCCATAATATCTCATCTTGTTTGAAATGTATACCGACATACTAAATATAGATTTTATGCCTTTAACAAAACTACTAAACGTGGCGATGACTTTGTAATTAAACTACATTTATAAGCTAATTTTCCAAACAATAAACACCATAAAAAGTATACTTAACCTTGACGAAATTTATTTACTTGATTCTTCTCTTGTAGTAACCTTGGTTTCTTACTCATCTTCTTTTTTCGGTCTGTTCCGGAGTACTTATCATTGTTAACGATTGACATCATCAAATACGAAGAATAGATGATTTTGATTGTTTTTTAAATAGCCATTCATATGCGAAACAATTAGTACCTTTATTGTAAAATGAATGATAATTTTCTAAACTTCCCATATGGAATCCTATCAATACGATAGAATTGCTAAAATGCGTTTTGAAATTCAAGTATTTATATACAGGCTGTTCACTTAAGTGCTTTCACTATCCATATCTCGGAGGTTGTTCATGTTAGCGTCTTGCAAAAAAAAATATAATGACAAAAGTGGCCAGGAACAACTGATTGAAAATATTTTTAAGTTTCTGAATTGACCGCGAGGGGGTGCAGTTTCCAGGGTAAACAATACATTTCAAAAATTCTACAAAAGCTCCCAGAACTAGATATAACTTTTAATACCTTATTGGAAAGCTGAGTTAATTAGCTCTTTGGTTTTAAACTTCCTGTCATACACCCTAGGTTAGGAAAGGTCTAAATCGCTACCTACATCTTCTGAACCCCTTAGATGAACTGAATGAGCTTAGGCTTATTTAAAAGAGAATTTCAAGCTGATTTAGGATTTGCATCGAGTGACACTTCCTAGTTTTTCGGAAATTGGTTAGATGTTGCTGTTTGTAACGATCACAAATTTTTCCAATTTTTTTTTTTAAATTGAACATTATACTTCTCTTGCGCTAGTTATACAGGGTAATAAAAGATTGAAGTTTGGGCCTATCAGTAATGAATGACTGTTATCGGGGCCTTCAAATTATATCGGAGTGAGATTAAAATCTCCAGGGGCATATCTAGACCTTTTCCGTTCGTTCAGGAATAGGGCACAAAAAATACCCACTGCAAATTACAGTAAGTTGGGTGCTGCTTGTTGTTAATTGTGTCTCGTAGTTTGTCAATTCAACCAGAATTTAGCCAACTGCTTCATATATTGGGGGGCTGGGGGGCACAACCCTTGGTGACGCCCTTAAAAAACTTGATGCTGCTGCTGCACACAAATCACGTGGTATCTACGGTGTTACAGATTGATGTGAGCTTTTGAGAGAAACCTCATTAATCTAGCAAACGAGCCAAAAGAGCAGCAAAATACGAAGAAAAAAAGAATAAAAAAAATATGTTGTTTTTTCGTTAAGATTATACGAAAGTCTACAGTTTTTAAATAAACAAAAACAAACCTTTTTGAAACCGAGAATATAAAATTTGAAAAAAATACCGACTTTCCGATAATAACCGAAAGAACGTTTTCCTTCGTCGAAAAATAAGAACTTGAAAAGTTAATGCGTTTTGGAGCTACTCTGTTATCCTTTTAAAAATGGTATTAAATAAGTATTAGGTTTGGTCGAGCAGACTAGGAATCAATATTATTTTTGAATACTAGGCAGATTATTATTTACATATCTTTATTAAATTATTTAAAATTAACAGTTATACAATATTATTTGTTAATTGGTACTTTAAAATATGTTGTTTTTTCGAAGTTTGAAGCAAAAAAAATTATTTATCACAACGATTTAGGAGAACAGGTAGAAGAGGTGACAATTGCTACTGAACATGTGGTATTCGCATGAGTTTTTATTTTAATAAACAAAAACATCGTTGGAACCTTTTTGTGTTTATACTTTTATTAATGGGAAATTTTTAGTTGATTTTGTTTTCTACTTACTTTTCCTGTTATGTTGTTGGTGCTTTGGCTCGTTGGTCTCTAAACACGATCCAAACTTTAGTTCTGACAAAGTTTGGACCAGCTCTAAACCTAGATAAAGTGTGAAGGGAGAAAAGCCAAAAGTAACAAATCATATTACATTATGGTTAATTTTATATAATTTAATAAAGCTGTAAATAATAATTTGCTCAGTATTCAAAACTAATATTGTTTTTATAGTCCGCTCATTCTTATTTTTTGACGAAAAAAATGTCCCGAGTAAGTCTATTTCGTTGAGATCATCGGTCAGTATTTTTTCATATTTTATCTTTGATCGGTTTCAAAAAAATGTTACCTTAAAATGTTGGTCAATTTTTCATATCGCTTCAATTTTAACACAATGTTTGACGGATCCAAAATTTTTAGTCGTTAAATGTTAAATCCTTTGAAAAAAATTAAACATTATAGGACTGTTAAAAAACAAAATTAAAATTGGATATTTTATTTTTAAGAGTTAAAGCTTCATTGTTTTTTCTTGTTATTAGTCGACTGTAAACGAATTTTTGATAATAATAATAAGAATATCAAAGAAACGTAATCTAACTACCACAAATGCTGAAATTCTTCAAGACCATCAAGTGGGATTCATTTTTTTTACGATTCAGAAGTAAATGATCCCAGTAAATCCCATCTGTTGATGCTTAAGCCAAAGAATGAATACATGTTTTTAATTACGTCAGACAATAATGGGGACAATATTATTTATAAAATATATAAAAATTCTTTATATTGGACCTAATATAAATGAGCCAAAAAACTATTTAATAAAAACTGATTTCAAATTGTGTGAAACACACATAACTAATTGTATTCGCGAATAGTAGCTGGTAATAGAAACTAGTGAGATTGAGAACTGTGGTACTATTTCAAAGTAGCGGAACCAAATGGCGGAACAAAATGGGGCTTAATAAAATATATAAAAAAATGTTTGTAATCGTGAAAAAATCACTCTCTAAAGTTTTAGGTATCTTACCCTTTTAGCATCCTTAGACGCCAAAAAGAATATTTGACTTCAAATTTTAGTCAAAAATTAAGGGTTATATGGAGATGTACCGGTTAATAGAATCTTTCAACCATATTTTTACGGAAATCTTATCACAGCTTCAAAAATTAGATTTAAATATGGCTCTTCCTTATATTAGGAGTAAGCAAGTAAATGAAGCAAATATGCAAGCTGTTGGCAGTAGATTTGAACATGGTTTTGCCGATAGTACTTTCAGCATTATAAAACGAAGAATAAAACACTGCTATGAAGTAATTGATTAGACTTTTAAAAGCTTTTGGTTATGAAGAGGCCTTGCTAAAAATAAGGTTTTAATACTACTGAAGAATGGTCCAAGAACCAGTATTGCCTAGGAAAAGTTATACGGTTTGGTAGCTATGCATGTTCACAAAAAAATACTACATTAATTTAAATAATATCATCAATTGATTTGCTAATGCTAAACAGCGAGTAACTAAATTTGTTTCTTAAATTGCTTACCTCGTTTGACTAAAAGTCACTCATTACTTCTTTTCATCTACTCCTATTATACTTCAAGTAGTTACCTGCTTTTAATTATGTTATATTTTATACTAAATATACTATTTTTCATAGGTAGTTTTGAATAATAATTTCAGTGATTTCATCTAGACACGGTCTAATTTCAACAAGCATGATATATCAATTGACCATAGCAGTGAAAGCATCCATTCTATGTTAAATATTCGTTTCTTACCTATCTTTAAAGTCCGGACGTAAATTTAGTCCGCTTGGTTACTTACCGCTCTGTTATTTACTCCCACAATTTGTCTCTTAATAGTGTGGTAAGATATTAACAGACTTAAAGGGATGTTTTTTTTTTATTAAAAACTGGCAATATGAGCAATATTATCATCGATCTCTGTTATATCAAATGAAGTGCGTTTACGTTTAGTAGGTACTGAAATATTTAACAGTTTTAGTAATTTTTACGAGAATGCTGAGTTGTCTAATTTACTAGTTAGTTTTTAACAAAGTGGTAAACTTCCAAGAATTGTCAGTAGATCAGACATAGCCCATTAACCCTGAGTTCCAAACTTGGCGCATTTAAGTTAATAGGTACTGAGATATATCTTTTCGTTCCTGTTCTTTTGAAGCATCCGGTATAATAAAGCGATAAGTAAAAATTCTACCAACTTGTATTTACGTTTATTATTGGAATGCAATATCCTAATATTGTTATTGGTGGTTTAGAAATCCGTGATTTTCTTTAGAAGCTCTTTTGGAAGATTAGGTCAAGTGGTTTGTGGGTCACATTAAGACATTTGGGGTACAATTGTTAATTTTTTAGATCTGCATGGCACATATTATCGCAAAAGTTTATGAAGGTGGTCTAACCATAGAAATATTTTAAGAAATCATGGTTCTTGTGATTAGACCGTGTCAAATTGTACCATTTCGACCGATCGTCCGTACAATAGACTCGCCCATATACAAACAAGGTAAATATCTTTCAAATTTTCTTAATCCACTCACTGGAAAAACAGATTCCTTTATAAAAAAACTCTGCACATTTCGTGGAAAAACTTAAGGCAATCCAGTTGGATCTCGAAGATATTCTGCTCAGTTTCGATGTAGAATCACTATACACAAATGTTCCTGTCAACGACTTAATTTCCATTATATCAGATATGTTGGATCATAACAATCTTGATAAGAACCTAATAGACCCAGTGCAAGCTTGTCTTACATCTACTTATTTCATTTTTCAAGGAACTTTTTACGAACAAACTTCAGGGGCAGTTATGGGATCTCCTCTATCACCTGTTGTAGCGAATATCTTTATGGAAGCCTTTCAAGATATTTCTCTAACATCCGCTCCACTAAAACCAAAACACTGGTTCAGATATGTAGATGATAGTTTTGCTGTTTGGACTCCTGGACAGGATAATCTCCTCATATTTCTGGATCACCTTAATCAACAACATCATAATATCAAGTTGACAATGGAAACTGAATCTAAGGGAACGATGTGTATGTGTCCAAAGGAAGGAAAATGGTACATTAGGTCATTTTGCGTATATAAAACCGATGCATACAAATAGATACTTAAATGCAAATTCCCACCACCATCCAGCACAAAAGAAATCGGTTATTAACTCACTAGTATTTAGAGCCATTTCGTTTTCTGATCAAGATTCTCTAACATCGGAAACATCGAAACTGACCAAAGCTCTGAAAGGGAATTGGTATTGCACTAAAGAATTACACGTTCATTTAACAGACATGGAGCATTCATTCATTTAACAAAATGATAAGGAGCCACCGTTAGGTAGTGTTGTGCTTCCCTATATACACTGCAGACCAAATAGGACGATTACTTCGGCGAACCAAAATACGTTCAATCTTCAATATACATAAAAAGATTGGACAATGCTTGCGATCCCCGAAAGATACTGTACCTTTTCAAACAGAAGAAGTATATAAAATTCCTTGCTCCTGTAGAGAATTGTATGAGGGAGAAACAGGACGCTCAATATCAACTAGACTTAAGGAACATGAACGATGTATTAAAAAGAAACAAACTGTTCAGTCTGCTGTAGCTGAACACCAGCATAACACTGGCCATATTATAAATGGCAAGGAAACCAAGGTTCTAGCATAGGTTCCAGAATTTCATAAACGAAAAAATAGGGAATATATTGAAGTTTTTAAACATACAAAATATTTCACTAGAGATATGGGTTATGGTCTATATCATATGTGGAAACCGATCTTAACACAGGGTCACTGTTTGGCGAGCACAAGTCGGGTATAGAAGCCCGCCTGAATCTCTCCGAGCTCATTCAGTGTATAGATCTCATGGAGTAAAGATCCCTCAAGATACCTCGTGTAATCGAGGGCGAAACGTCGGATAGCATTGAACCATGATATTTTAATTGAGCAAATCCATGGTATTAGCTGAAATTCCGAAAATTTTAAACTAGTAAGAATTTTCAGAAAAGAAATCCGATGCCATCTTTTTAATACAATGAAAAACTGAAAATGAGATGGGATGCTTCATACAGAGATACTTTGGCAAATTCATATATAAATTTAATTTTTAAAAAGACAGGAGAACCAGTCAGACTTGAAAAATTAAATAAGGAGCAAAAGAATTCTGAAATTATTAATTTGTTTAATTTCATACCTTTTCGTTTTGAAAAACCTAATTTAGCGGCGAAAGGTAAGGTGCAAAGTAAAACACGAAAGGAAATAATTTGTCAATATTTACTAATGAGCCAAAATCAACATTTTTCCTAATTCAAGAAATTATTTCGACTATTCGAAACGATACCTAATGCAGATTTAATTTTAGGAAATTAATTATTTTCTTCAGTTTTTACATTATTATACAATTAAAACCATCAAAGTATATACTAAATATATTCAATTTTTTTAAAATATGTTTAAACTTCAGAAATAACAATTTTCCAAACTGTAAACATATATGCAAGATGAGAGGTTTTATGTACTCCCTATTAATACCGTAAGGTTAATAACATCATAATATTAATAGGTTTACTGGATTTGCAATTAATAAGCCGATTCCCAACTAGGTATTAATAATGAACTGGGTGAATGAATCTTTGCTCTTGGTTCCCAGAATAGACAGGCAAGGCTGCAGTTATACAAATTGTTTCCTTCCTTGGCGGCATCAACGGATATAGTTTGCTATTAATAAGATAGTATATTAGTTGCCCATGCATAATGTACCGTAAGCTGCAATTGGTTTCGCATTTAATAAGGTCATAACAAAACGAAAAGCTATAAATTGATATGTTAATTAGTTAATTGTATAACATTGCAAAATTACCGCTACCAAAGATTTTTTGAATATATTAACAAGAAGGATATTCCCGTATATCCTAAAGCTTATTGTAATCATGTAATGTCCTCAATAAACCTTCTCCATAATATTTGTTACAATTACGAAAAATTAATAAAATAAATTGAAGCCACTACATCAGGGTTGTTATATTTTATACATATTTCGACTAAAACAAATATTTTAAACATATTTAAAAAACCAAACTTCTTTTAAACAGTTTTGTTTTAAACAAATTTACTTAAACATGTTTAAAACATCATTACTTGTTTTAAACTGCATACAAATGTACAAAAAAAATATTTAAAACTTAAGTGTGTTTTTAAAATGTATATTTTTTTGTTATAAACATAATCCTCGCCTTGGAGTTAAAACCAAGTTTAAAACACATGTGTTAAACACATTTTAATACTAAAAAACGCATTTTTTTTACCTGCCTACCCTGCTAGAAACTATTTGCACCTAGAAAATATTCTAGGTCATTAAAGATATTACAAAAAAGGTATGAAAATAACATTGCTGCGAATTTACTACGAGTGGCCCATAGATTAACAATACCAGATAAATAAACATTTCTATTAATAAATATTGCGAAGGTACGAAAGATACGACAGTCTCACATTTGCTTTGTTATATTCAGCGCAACTTATAAAATAAGTGTAAAAAATATTTTTTTAAAAAAACTTTTATTTATTTACTATTGAACTGAAACGTAAAAAATAATTAAACTTACATAAACATAGAACTTTTAAAAATGTGAATATTTTTTGAAAAGCTTCAGGCGTGAGACGTCATTATACTTGAAATAAAGTTTTTAGGAATTTTGAAAAGTTTTGTGTGTATGTAAGTTTAATTATTTTTAACTTTTCAGTTCAATAATTTATAAATAAAAGCTTTTTACATTCCTATTCATTTATTCTATTTTATACTTTTTAGCATTATGTTGTACGTATCCTGTATAAGACATTCACGACTGGACACCATAATGTTGTATTGCTATCGGGTTTATATATGTATACCAAATTTCAAAAACGAGAAATGTTTTGTACTTTTTAGCAATATATAAGACACTCACGATTGGACACCATAATATCGTAATGTCATCAAGTTTATGTATGTATACTCAATCTCAGTCACTTCCGATAACGAGAACTTTTTTATGTCTTTTAGCATTACTTTTTACGCACTCTGTATAAGGCACTCACGATTGGACACTATAATATTGTAATGTTTTCAAGTTTAAGTATGTATACCCAACCTGAGTCAAATCCGATAACGGGATCTGTTTTCTACTTTTTAGCATTATTTGTTACACACCCTGTATAAGACACACGATTGGATACCATAATATTGTAATGTCAACAAGTTTATGTATGTATACACATTCTCAGTAAATTCCGAGAACCGGAACTCTTTTGTACTTTTTAGCATTACTTTTACGCACCCTGTAAAGTGACCATATAAGTGAGCTTAAATGACCGGTCAACGGTCATTTTTAAAAATGACTGAAATACGCCAATTTTTGAAAATGACTTCATGAATGACCTAAAATCCCCTTTATAAGTTGCCAATTTGACTGATTTCGGAAAATGATCACATAATTGACCTAAAATGACTGGTCATTTATGTTTATAAGTGACCGATTTATAAATGACTGTTAATTAAAAAAAGTATCAAATGCCTTTTTTTTTATTTAACAGTTCGACTTTGGCGCAGTGGCGGCTCGAGGGTGAAAAAGTAAGTGAAGTGCAAATGAAGCAAGAAAATATTGCAATAATTTTTTTTATGTGGATGGGGTAGAATATTTTTTTACGACTTACCTAAATTTTGTATACTAAATCAATTCTCCTACCCTTCATAGTAGCAAATTTATTTATAACATCCTCATAAAATGCATGAGTTGCCCTAATCTCCTCCAGACATTCCTTTTGAATTGAAATATTGCTCAGAGAAGTAAGTCTTTTTTGAGATATTGTATTTCTTAAATAGGTTTTTACACGTTTGAGGCAAGAAAAACTTCTTTCTATTGAAGTACTTGCCGACGGTATTGTCAAAATAAGGGAAAACACTTTATACGCTTTGGTTAAAATATCTTTATTTTCATTAATTTTTTTCACTTGCTCTTGCAGCGATATATTCCAATTACTGTCATTAGCAAAAATAAGACCAAGCTCATTTTTAAGTTGTTGACTTTTTGAAAATATTTCGCCATATAACAACAAATTTTCAAACGGGCCAGTCGGAAAATTTAAACTATATCCGGAAAATTTAGCAGAATCTGCCAAACATAAAAATGTAAGTTTTTCAGAGTCTTGAAAGCTTAGTGTCATTTCCATTAAAATATGGTCCAATATTTCATAAAGAAGGGTTCTATACTTAGCCCTTATTTCTTCAGGTGAAAGCTTAGCAAGCTCAAGTTTGTAATGATTTATTTCTGTAATAAAATTTGCTTTATCAAACATGGTATTAAAAAAATTGTTCATTTTTTTTACAGAGCGCCTCACGACAGAGTTTTATATTGGATATGCAAAAATGAATGTCAAACGATTTTTTTTGAAGCACGCAACTTGAACTTTTTTTTTACTAACTTCGAATTTGAAGATCAACGAGTTTCTGTAATTGTAGGTGTACGCCTCGTAGATGCAGATGTAAGAGCATACGTTCGTTTGGCTGAGTGATGAAAAAATGTGGGAATGCCACATCGTAACATTGCCATATTAATTTATGTTTATAGTCAAATTGGTACAAAATTTGAACAAATAGAGAAATCCTAAGAATCTCTCGACTACTGAACCTTCTGAATTAACGTATCTTAAAATTATGGAGCACTGGGAGGTTTGCGTAATATCAGTGGTGTCATCCACTTGCACAGAAAAAACTGTTTGTTCATTATTTCATTTTTTACATGATCATTTAAATAATCAGAAATGCATTCAATTAAATTCAATTAATAATTAATGATTTCGTTTCGAATATTTTCGAGTCACCAGTAAAACATTTTTAATTTTTTTTGTGATCATCTTTTAGTTCTTCGGAATTTCTCGATCTTAATAAACCTAAAAGCTTTTTAAAATTCCTCCTATTTATTGACTCGCTGCTCTCATCATGGCCGTGAAAGACTAACTCTTGTTTTGCAAGGTACAAAACTACGTCAATTAACAAACACATAAATAGTCTATTTAATCGGACTTTTTCGTTAAAATATATTTTATATAGTTTAGCATTTTCTTTTAAAGTGTCAGCTATAGTGCTTTGATTTTTTACAAATGTTTTTAGCATTAATTCGCGTTTTAAATGCTCCTCCGAGTCTTCATGTTTATGTAAAGACCTTCATATATTTAACATACCTGCAAATCTTTCCTTATTCCATACTGAATATTTATTGGAAACTAGTAAAGACTGAATAATTTGGCCTTCTGCAGTGTTGACTTTTTTATGAAAATCCAAACATTTTTTACAATGCTGACTCTGTGTTCGTAATTAACTAACACGAAGCTTTCTATGTATAATATTTTTATCTATAGATTAATCAGACCTTGATTTCAATTTTTAGTTGGTAAGTTTTGGAACTTTCTTTTACTTTTTTCCAAAAATTTGGTATTTCCTATAAAAAATTTCTAGGAAACGCTTGCTGATGACTATACCTTAAAAATTCAACCGTGTAATTGAAAAGAACCGAAACGATCAAATATCTCACTACATAATGAATCTAAATGCATCAAATTTGGTATACGATGTTTAATATTTATTTCCGATTGGATGGTGATGGCAATGTGGCCAAGTTTTCGCAGAAAATAAGTATACTTCGTATTTTTTTAATGTAACTTCACATTTTTCTTTGATTATCTCTGCAAATGTTAAAATTATATTAAATCTCTCTTTTACCTATTCTTGAAGATATAGCAACACAGCATTTTTCGAAAAATATACCAGAAGGCTAAATATTTCTGATTGATACTGAAAATGTTCACAGAAAGTAAATAAACTTGGCTTTTTTAATGTACTTCTATGGTTGTCGAGATAATTACTGCCCCCTAATTTATAGTTGTTTTCGTAAAAGTATCGTAACGGTAAAATATTTTGGTACATATTATACTTAGATTTATGTATGATCCAATATATTAGCAATATTTGCAAATTAACCGATTTTGGCAACTGCTGCAAAAGTAACCGGTATACTTTTGTTTATTAAAATGTTATGCTATATTAATTTTTATTGCTCGCGAATACTTATGCCAACATCATCATAGCCTCATAATAACAAACAAGTTGCTTTTAATTACCCCAACCAAACCTGTTGATATTCGCAAACTGAGAAGTATTTTCATCAAAAATAGTTAAAATAGGAATTTAATATTATAGAGTATTTTTAATAATGTTAGGGGTAAAAAAAATACGCATTTTGCAGCCAGTTATCAGTGTACTTATTTTCTTGGGAACTATATAATAATATTGTCATCACACAATGTAGCACATAATTTTCGTGTATGAGATTGCTTGTTGTATCTAGTTTTAGTCGGTTTGGTTATATAATATATTATAAATTATATTATGAGTGTGATAAAGTGCGAGACACGAAGGAAAACCAGGCGGAGTCAATCGGTTTAGGAAGGTCGGCCAAGAAATCTCTTTAAACCAGTGATGTCCCGTCGTTCTTTAAATAATATGGCACACCCTTTTGACTATACGCACTTCAGATAAATAAAAAATGTGTAACTATGCTTAATGAACCTTTATCTATATTTGTCTGTTTTCTTTCGTGTACCGCACTTCTATATCTCTTTTGTGTTGCAAAAACGGCGAACTTTCGAATTTTAAAATGATTTAATTTTGATTTTTCTTGATCGATTTACCTATAAATATATTTTTTCTTGAGTTCTGTCATTAACGGTTCCCGGGCTACTGCCTAAGTCCACTATTATTGGACCACCCAGTATAGTGATACACGATTTACAAGTCCAGATTTTACAAGGGCAGCCGCATCAGATCCAGTGAACGAGATTTATCAAAATTTTAATTTATGCAGCTCGACTTTGGGCTACTCGGATATCCCAACAGTGGCCGTCTGTCTCCGTTTGTCATATTACTTTATACAGGGGCCGTCATTGTAAAGTACTATACAGGGAGCTTTCTAATTGCGTGCTGATGTTAAAGGGGACGTTTTTATGTCCTAAAAGTCTTAACTTTTGATATACAATATGGTAAAAGTTAAAAAGAAAACATTTTTTTTTTCATCCCAATTCTGATGCTATTTTAGATAACTGCATGAAATTTGATACACGTCTTCTATGCATTAAGGAGCATACGGATTTACCCAGGTTAATTACATAGGCACGCCACGGTAGGAAATTCAAAAATTGATTGTTAATAAAAAAATGCCCTTTTATGCATAAAAGACGTGTATCAAATATTACAGTTATTTATCTATAATAGCATCAGAATTAGGATTTTAAAAAAATGTTTTTTTTTAAAACCCTGTATCTCCAAAGTTAAGACTTTTAGGTTCATATTAAACTTTTTTCTTAAAAAGGTCCAAGAATCACCCCTCTTTAACATTAGCACGCAATTAGGAAACGCCCTGTATAGTACTTCACAATGACGCCCCCTGTAGAAAGTAACATGACAGACGGAGACAAACGGTCACTTTTGGCATACCCGAATAGCCCAAAGTCGAACTGCATAAGTTAAAATTTTTATAAAACTTGTTCGCTGGAATCAGTGCTAGCCCCCCTACTATAACTACATTGATGTGTTAATTTTAGAAAAATATGAGTTCTGTAGTTTTTCAAATATTGATTGCAATATTAGATATTTTTTGACACCCGGTATTGAACAGAAAATTAATTATTTTGAAGCAGTTTAATGACAGCTACTTTATGAACAATTTTACAAAATGTATTTTTCTATTTTAATAGTTCGATTTCTTCTAAATTGTCTTCCTCTGAAAATGATGGGGTTTCGTCGTCACTACTTGAAAATCCCAGTGTGATAACTAAATTATCAATAACTGTTTCAATTTTGCCATCTACTTTCCAGTATGTATCTTCAATAGAACGAACATGTTTAACATACGATTTCCAATTTTCAGCCGATATTGAGCCAATCGCTTCTAATGTTATTTTATTTAAATCTTTAATTGAAAGTTCACCGGTGTTGCGCTCTTGAATATATTTTTTTACTCCTGCCCATGCAAGTTCAATAGGGTTGAGGTCGCACGTGTATGGAGGCAGCCTTAAAGGTGTATGACCGAGCTTACGTAAAAGACCGTCAATTTTTTTTCTCTAGGCTTGTTGGCTGATATTACTTCATATAATTGATATTTTCTCCATGTTGGATCACATACAAGATTGTTCGATTTAAGCCACGATATCATATGAGCTTTTGTAGAGTATTTTGTTGGCACTTTATCTTCTACGTGAAAATGATAAGAGGCATTATCCATTCCCCCTACTGATTTGTGAGGAATGTTAGAAGCTTCTCGAGCAACCACTTTTCAAAATTATCTCTATTCATCTGTCCATGATAGTCTCTAGTTGTTAGTCCCGAGCGAAAAACTAAACAGCACCTGGAACAAATCCGGCTTCTGAACCAGCATGAACTATAATAAAGTGATTATTAGAGCGGATTCCCTGAATAACACCTGTAACACTTTCATTTTGCCAGCATTTGTTCACTGTCATATCATTATCTACCCAGGTTTCGTCTAGATACACAATATTGCGTCCTTCTTTCCTATATTGCCTTAGAGTTGATAGCTATTTCACCCGCCATCGCCAGTGAAAAATATTTGGTCTCTCAATGAGAAATTTTCGTTTATTTTGGCACGCGCCAAACAAAACCATTTGATCGTAAAAGCCGATTTAAGGTTTTATACCCGTACGGAAAATCTATTTTGTTCTTTACAGCACGAAGTAGGGGTTTGAACGTCAGAACCTTCTTCAAGTTTATATAAAAATCCTCTATTGTTCGTCGAATTACTTGAAAATCACCATCGTCAATTTTATCTTTGTATGACAATCGGGGTCTTTTTTTACCAGGAGATTTTAAAGGTGAAGTAGAACATGAGCGATCATTATGTTCTCTTTGAATTTTTCTTACACTACTTTTCGAAACACCAGTGTAAAATGCAGCGCGTTCTGTTCGATTTTGAATTGGAATAGTCAAACTATTATTTTCAGCTTCTCTAGTACAGGCCTCTATAACGCTCGCAATAACTTCACGTGCACCGCTTCGAATTGTTTTTCCTCTTTTGCTCGCCATCGTTACTTCGAAATAAAAATTCAAATTCAACGCAACGCATTTATATAAAAATAAAAACAAATGCTCGAAATGTATAGGCGCCACTGGAAACAGCCAGAACCTTCTAGCGGCAAGTGCATGGAGATTCTAGGCATATCCCAATTACAAGTGGACCAGTGCAAAATTTACTAAATCCTCGATTAATTTTCCGTACCGCTTAGCTGGCGCACTTTATAGGTGAAGCGGCAAACTATTACAAGAAATAAAATAACATAAAATTTATTTGCGTACACAAATTTTACTTTCGGCTTGCTTAAGAATATGAATCTTTATTTTAAGGACCGCCCGGTTTTCTTTCGTATCCCGCACTTTAATAACCACGGTAAGTATTCTTAAATGAAATAGATAGGTGTGGGGGGAAACCGATAAACTTGGCAATATTGCCAATGTTACATAATTAATATCAAGAGTTATTTTTTATATTGATGCGTAAAATTCTCAGTAATATATGACCGATCCCGTACTTTTTACGTAAACTCCCGCATTGGCATATCTTAAAAAACAAGCAGAATTAAAATTTCATGTGGGACTACCAAATAGGTATTGGCAGAAGTAATCGCAAGTATTAAAAAAAGAAAAATGGGTCCACTTAAAAAAATGCTTTAAACTGTTTTAATAGCATCATCAGAGCAGAGATGATCAGAAACTTCAATGTGTAAAATTAAATGTTTATAAATCAAGTGGACCGAGAAATATTTAATCATTTTGTTCTGAAGTAAATATCTGATATTAAGGGACCACAATAATGTCGCCAAGAACAGTCGAAAGTAGTTTAGATGTTTTCTGTAAAATTAATAAACATTGCCAGTATGTCGTTGTCCACCACGATCAATAAGCCCCGTCTGCAAAATCTGGTTCATTCAAGTTTAGTAAGTACTGTAGACCGAGTCAAGCCTGAGTTACAGATTGAAAACTTTGAGCTTTGCGTTGCCTGTGGAGCTAACCTCATTTGTATGTTTATAAGTATCGCCTTTTTATGTAATGCAATTTGTCTTGCTTGTTTCTGAGAATGGATACTCAAAATCATAGTAATGATGCCTAGTAAAGACTAGGCATTGTGAACATATTAATGTGCCGCAGCTGTAAAATTGTTGAAGAGAAAGCGGCAAATAAGCTGGCGATTACGGCCTCTTAATTTGAGTAGAAATACTCAATACCCCTACCACTATTTTTTTTAAATTAAAGACAATGACACTAAGCAGTTTTTTTATATGGACGGGGACGTAGGTGTATATATTAATGTCAAATTTATTACGAAGGACGAAGGTTTTGAAAGGCTTTCTAAAATCCAGCAATTTTATTGGTTGCAGCATAACGCAAACGCCGATTTATGCTAGCCGCTTCGGTCAAAGTTAAATCTTAAATCTTTTCGACGGCTAACGGAAAGTCAAACGGATGACAGTAAAAATATAACCTTACCCATTGCTTTACGTTAAGTAAACTTCAAGAACAGCGCAAACGGCGACGCAAGACGCAAACTTTCTCAATCTATAACCCATCAGGCTTTACACTGTAATTACATATTTCTAAAGAATTGCTTAGTCCCATAGCAAATATGTTATTTAAAGTTCCTTTGTTTGCTTTAAATATATAAAATTACAATATACCTAAAAAAGTCACTTACTGCACAGAGCGCTAGAAGGTGAAAAATAACTTAAAAGTATTGTTAAAATTGGATTTCATAACCTCTAGAAAACTTCAAAAAAATATACAAGCCAATTTGTTTTTTATATCAACAGATTTCGAAAAACTGGGAAATGCACATACATTTCGATTTCCTGAATTTGGAGAAAATTACTAAAATCATTCCAAATGAATTGCAAAAAAGATACAAACTTGGTATTTATAAAAGTATATTTTCGAGATGTGTGTACTCGAGGTTTTTTAATTATTTTTTGAGACACAATATTTATACATTTTAGAAACACACTTAAGTTTTAAAAATGTGTTTTTTTGTACATTTGTATGCAGTTTAAAACAAGTAATGATGTTTTAAACATGTTTAAAACACTTGTTTTAAATAAATTTGTTTACAATAAAACTGTTTAAAAGAAGGAATGGTGTTTTAAATATGTTTAAATACTTTGTATTTGAGGTTCTGCATTCTGGCTTTTGCAAATAAAAAATCGGCCTCTAAGTACAAAATTTTGTTTTTCTATATCAACTTAAACTACTTTCGAATTTTCGCTGTCAGGGTTAAATAATAATCATATTACACGGTTCGGATTTATTTTTTTTTAAAAATCTATTATATGAAACTATATTTATGAAAATATATTTTGAACATGCGTGGATTCGAGCTTTTTTAATTTTTTTTTTTGAGACAAAATATTGGCCTATGAAAATAAAAAAATGACCTCTAAGTGCAAAATTTGGTTTTTTTTGTATAAACTTAAACTAGTTTCGAGCTTTCCCGGTCAGCATTCAATAATAACTAAAAGAATCCCCTAAAATCACTCCTCAAGACTTACAAATAAGCCCGATTTTGGAGTAGTTTTGACGTTGAAAAATCTACATAATATCGGTGTTATTGAATTGCCCGCATAAACTATTTAAATCGGACAAAAATTCAAAACTATATTTTAAATTAGCATATTTATTTAAAACATTAATTATAAAGATATGTAAAGCAATAGAATAAATTTTATCCATTATTAAGTACTAAAAAAATGACTCAAAATATTTATATCAGATCATACCCTTATTTCTTCAAAAATATTAAATAGGACACTGTCCTACCTTTTTTTCTTCCGTGGATACTTTCCGTACTTCCGCCGTTGCCGTACTTCAATCAAACTCGGAAGGAAATAACTTTGACCGAAAAGGTGTGATGACTTCAATTTGAATAAAATGTAGCTAACTATAATACAATACGCTGTACTCTCTGTTCTTTTGCTGTTGCTAGAAATAAATTAATAATATTTAAGTTAATACACATACATACCAATACTCTTAAAATAATATGTGGAAAAGGTCTGAATTACCAATAAGTAAGTTTATAATACCTATGTTTTCTACATTTATTATCTTTTTATTCATTATATCAAAATTTTAGAGTGCTTTTCTACCACATGCAAATAGGTTATTTTTTCTGCAAAACAATTATACTTGGCCACAATTTTTAATTTAAATACCCATAAAGATAAGAAGCTCTCATTAATTACATGATATATAAATAAAAACATCCGTTTTTACTTACTTACTTACTTCACAATACAACAGAATTGCAACATTTTGCATTTAAAATTCCTGGGAGTTAAAATTTTATTAACACTTTTTGTATAGCTATATTTCCACATTATAAAATCATTTTGACGTGCTCTACACAAATAATTCCCAAGAGCAATAATTTCAGCAATTCAATGCCCGAAAATATTACACGTAGTGCAAGTGATGTTAGCGGCTAATTTGAATTTTTGACTCGCAGATATTTGGCTTAGACACGAGAACTGAAAAAATATTGTTAATTGATAATAAACCTTCTCCAGTTAGTCCTTTATTCATAATATTTGTTAAAATTATTAAAAATTAATAAAATGAACTGAAGCCACTACAAATCAGGGTTGTTATGTTTTATACATATTCTGATTAAAACAAGTATTTTAAACATATTTAAAACACCATTCCTTCTTTTAAACAGTTTTATTGTAAACAAATTTATTTAAAACAAGTGTTTTAAACATGTTTAAAACATCATTACTTGTTTTAAACTGCATACAAATGTACAAAAAAACACATTTTTAAAACTTAAGTGTGTTTCTAAAATGTATATTTTTTTGTTGTAAACATAATCCTTGCCTCGGAGTTAAAACCGTGTTTAAAACACATGTGTTAAACACATTTTAATACTAAAAAACGCATGGTTTTTCAACCCTGCTACAAATTATTTGCACCTAGAAAAAATTCTAGGTCATTAAAGATATTACAAAAAAGGTATGAAAATAAGATTGCTGCGAATTTACTACGAGTGGCCCGTAGATTAACATTAACAGATAAATAATCAGCGACGTTTCTACTAATAAATATTGCGAACGTACGAAAGACACGACAGTCTCATATTTACTCCGGTATATTCAGCGCAACTTTATAAAATAAGTGTAAAAAATATATTTTTTTTTTAAACTTTTATTTATTAACTATTGAACTGAAAAGTAAAACATAATTAAACTAACATAAACATAGAATTTTTAAAAATTTGAATATTTTCTGAAAAGCTTGAAATAAAGTTTTTAGGAATTTTGAAAAGTTCTGTGTGTATTTAAGTTTAATTAATTTTTACTTTTCAGGTCAATAATTTTTAAATTAAAGTTTTTTTTTGATTCCTATTCATTTATTTTATTTTTTACCTTTTAGCATTATTTTTTACGTACCCCGTATAAGACATTCATGACTGGACAGCATAATATTGTGTTGCCATCGGTTTTATATACATATACCAAATCTCAGTCAATTCCGATAACGGGAACTGTTTTGTACTTTTTAGCATTATTTTTTACACACCATGAATAAGAAACTCACGAATGGACACTATAATATTGTAATCTCATCAAGTATGTAAAGTTTGGCACATGAATCTGAGTCGATGAAAAGAATGTGAGTTACTATGGAAACGGTGAAATGATCATTCGCGGTTGGCCACAACTCTGTATATCCATGGAAACTGCCTGCTTTTGACATACCTCCCACTTTCGTGGATATTTTAGATCTGTGTGGTGTACTTTGTACCCAATTTCAGTCAATTCCGATAACGGGAACTGTTTTATACTTTTTAGCATTATTTTTTACGCACCATATAAGTGAGTTTAAAAGACCGGTCAGCGGTCATTTTTAAAAATGACTGAAATACGCCAATTTTTGAAATGACTTATGAAAATGACCTTAAAATCACCTTTATAAATGGCCAATTTGAGTGATTTCAGAAAATGATCACATAATTGACCTAAATTGACTGGTAAAAATACGTTCACAAGTTACCGATTTATAAATGACTGTTAATTAAAAAAAGCATTAAATGCCTGTTTTATTTAACAGTTCAACTTTGGTGTCAATTGAAAGAGTGAAGCATGTTTTTAAAAATGACCATATATAAGTGACCGAGCCATAAATGTATAAGTGACCAATTTATAAATGGCCGGTCATTTGCCAACACTATTGAATACTGTTGACTTTTTTATGAAAATCCAAACATTATTTACAATGCTGACTCTGTGTTCGTAATTAACTAAGACGAAGCTTTCTATGTATAATATTCTTACGTATAGATGAAACACTACTTACTTTTTTCCAAAAAATCTGGTATATCCTATAAAAAATTTCTAGGCAACGCTTGCTGATGACTATCTTAAAAATTCAACCGTGTAATTCAAAAGAACCGGAACGATCAAATATCTCACTACATAATGAATATAAATGCCTCAAATTTGGTATACGATTTTTAATATTTATTTCAGATTGGAAGGTGATGGCAATGTGGCCAAGTTTTCGCAGGAAATAAGTATACTTCATATTTTTTTAATGTAATTTCATATTTTTTTTTTGATTATCTCTGCAAATGTTAATATTATGTTAAATCTCTCTTTTACCTATTCTTGAAAATATGGCCACACAGCATTTTTCGAAAAATATACCAGAAGGCTAAATATTTCTGATTGATATTGACAATGTTGACAGGTTTTCCACTTTCACAAAAAGTAAATAAACTTGGCTTTTTTAATGTACCACTAAGGCGGTCAAGATAATCACTGCCCCCTAATCTATAGTTGTTTTCGTAAAAGTATCGTAATGGTAAAATATTTTGGTACCTATTATACCTAGATTTATGTATGTTCCAATATATTAGCAATATTTCCAAATTAACCGATTTTGGCAACTGCTGCAAAAGTAACCGGTATACTCGCGAATACTTATGCCAACATCACCATAGCCTCATAATAACAAAAAAGTTGCTTTTAATTACCCCAACCAAACCTGGTGATATTTGCAAAAGTGAGAAGTATTTTATTCAAAGATAGTTAAAATAGGAATTTAATATTATATCGTATTTTTAAAAATACTCATTTTACAGCCAGTTATCAGTGTACTTATTTTCTTGAGAACTAAATAATAATATTGTCATCGCACAATGTAGCACATAATTTTCGTGTATGAGATTGCTTATTGTATCTAATTTTAATCGGTTTAGTTGTATAATATATTATAACAACGATAAAAGTATTCTTAAACGAAATAGATAGGTTTGGGGGAAACCGATAAACTTGGCAATATTGCCAGTGTGACGTAGTTAATATCAAGAGTTATTTTTTATATTGTGATGCCTAAAATTCACAGTAATATATGGCCGATCCAGTACTTTTTACGTAAACTCCCGCGTTAGCATATCTTAAAAAACAAGCAGAATTAAAATTTCATGTGGGACTGCCAAATAGGTATTGGCAGAAGTAATCGCAAGTAATAAAAAGAGAAAAATGGGTTCACTTAAAAAAATGCTCTTATTTTCTGCATACTTAGTAAACTGTTTTAATACGATCATCAAGCCAGAGAAGATCAGAAACTTCAATGTGTGAAATTAAATGTTTATAAATCAAGTGGGCCGAGAAATATTTAACCATTTTGTTCTGAAGTAAATATTTGATATTAAGGGACCACAAAAATGTTGCAAAGAACAGTCGAAAGCAGTTTAGATGTTTTCTGTAAAATTAATAAACATGGCCAGTATATCATCATGTCCACCACTATCAATAAGCCCCGTCTGCAAAATGTGGTTCATTCAAGTTTAGTAAGTACTGTATCCCGAGTTAAGCCTGGGTTATAGATTAAAAACGTTTGCGCTTTGCGGGCCTGTAAAGCTAACCTTGTATGTTTATAAGTATCGCCTTTTTGTGTAATGCAATTTTGTCTTGCTTGTTTTTAAGTTTATGAGCGTTTATGAGAGTTTATAATTTGCTTAGAATGGATATTAAATTCATAGTAATGATGCCTAGTAAAGACTAGGCATTGTGGACATATTAATGTGCCGCAGCTGTAAAATTGTTGAAGAGAAAACGGCAAAGAAGCTGGCGAATTCGGCCTCTTAGTTTGGGTAGAAATACTCAATACCCCTACCACTATTTTTTTTAAATTAAAGACAATGACACTAAGCAGTTTTTTTATATAGACGGTGATGGGTATATATTATATAATGTCAAATTTATTACGAAGGACGAAGGTTTTGAAAGGCTTTCTAAAATCCAGCAATTTTATTAGTTGCAGCATAACGCAAACGTCGATTTAGGCTAGCCGCTTCCGTCAAAGTTAAAGATCGCCATCTTTTCGACGGCCAGCGGAAACTCAAACGAATGACGGCAAAAATTTAACCTTACCCATTACGTTAAGTAAACTTCAAGAATAGCGCTAACAGCAACGCAAGACGCAACGTTCTCAGTCTATAACCCATCAGGCTTTACACTGTAATTACATATTTCTAAAGAATTGCTTAGTCCCATAGCAAATACGTTATTTAAAGTTCTTTCGTTTGCTTTAAATATATAAAATTACAATATACCTAAAAAAGTCACTGACTGCACAGAGCGCTAAAGGTGAAAAATAACTTAAAAGTATTGGTAAAATTGGATTTCATAACCTCTAGAAAACTTCAAAAAAATATACAACCCAATTTATTTTTTATATCAACAGATTTCGAAAAACTGCTAAATGTACATACATTTTGATTTCCTGACCTCATCCCCGAGGGACATATGTATATTGCTTAAAAGTCATCAAAACTTATTGTCTATGTTTAAATCGAAGAAGTATACCGAATTTGGAGAAAATTACTAAAATCATTCCAAATAAATTGCAAAAAAGATACAAACTTGGTATTTATAAAAGTATATTTTCGAGATGTGTGTGCTCGAGGTTTTTTAATTATTTTTTGAGACACAATATTTGAGGTTCTGCATTCTGGCTTTTGCAAATAAAAAATCGGCCTCTAAGTACAAAATTTTGTTTTTCTATATCAACTTAAACTACTTTGGAACTTTCGCTGTCAGGGTTCAATAATAATCATATTATACGGTTCTAATTTATTTTTTTGAAAAAAATACAAACTATTATATGAAACTATATTTATGAAAATATATTTTGAACATATGTGGACTCGAGCTTTTTTAATTGTTTTTTTGAGACAAAATATTGGCTTATGAAAATAAAAAAATGACCTCCAAGTGCAAAATTTGGTTTTTCTGTATAAACTTAAACTAGTTTCGAGCTTTCCCGGTCAGCCTTCAATAATAACTAAAAGAATCCCCTAAAATCACTCCTCAAGACTTACAAATATGCCCGATTTTGGAGTAGTTTTGACGTTGAAAAATCTACATAATATCGGTGTTATTGAATTGCCTGCATAAAGTAGTTTAAATCGGACAAAAATACAAAACTATATTTTAAATTATCATATTTATTTAAAACATTAATTATAAAGATATGTAAAGCAATAGAATACATTTTATCCATTATTAAGTACTAAAAAAATGACTCAAAATATTTATATCAGATCATACCCTTATTTCTTTAAAAATATTAAATAGGGCACTGTCCTACCTTTTTTCCTTCCGTGGATACTTTCCGTACTTCGCCGGCACTCTCCAAAGCGCATTTTGGTTTCTCCGTTTTGCAAAAACAGAATTTCTTGAGGTGATTGACGAAGAAGAAGAAAATCAAACTCGGAAGGAAATAACTGACTTTGACCGAAAAGGTGTAATCACTTCAATTTGAATAAAATGTAGCTAACTATAATACAATACGCTGTACTCTCTGTTCCTTTGCTGTTGCTAGAAATAAATTAATAATATTTAAGTTAATACACATTCATACCAATACTCTTAAAATAATATGTGGAAAAGGTCTGAATTACCAATAAGTAAGTTTATAATACCTATGTTTTCTACATTTATTATCTTTTTATTTATTATATCGAAATTTTAGAGTGCTTTTCTACCACATGCAAATAGGTTTTTTTTTTTCAAAACAATTATACTTGGCTACAATTTTTAATTTAAATACCCATAAATATAAGAAGCCCTCATTAATTACTTGATATATAAATAAAAACATCCATTTTTACTTACTTACTTTACAATACAACAGAATTGTAACATTTTGCATTTAAAATTCCTGGGAGTTAAGATTTTATTAACACTTTTTGTATAGCTATATTTCCACATTATAAAATCATTTTGACGTGCTCTACACAAATAATTCCCAAGAGCAATAATTTCAGCAATTCAATGCCCGAAAATATTACACGTAGTGCAAGTGATGTTAGCCGATAATTTGAATTTTTGACTCGCAGATATTTGGCTTAGACACGAGAACTGTAAAAATATTGTTAATTGAGGAAATTTCTGGGAATAAGGTTTATTTTTAAATAATTTCCTCAGAATCGTCTTGTTTTATTTTTCTTCTAAAATCCTTTTTAAAGGAACTACGGCTGTGTAAATTTTCATCATTTTTAAGAATTTCTCAACAACGAAATTTTAACTATATAAAAAACAATTAAAAAATAAAAATAGATGATTCCATAGAAATTACTTGTGAATCCGAATTTGATCTAATTTTTTAAAAACAAGTTATTATCAGTGAGTTCTCATGTCTAAGCTAATCCTGGTTTGCGCGGTTTCCAGTGGCGCAACTAGACATCGACTTTTGGGGGGGCTCAAGCCCTGACACTTATAAGATAATATTGATTATAGGATAAAACCAATTTTAACCATTTTTTCGTACGGCTATGATTTAATTATAAACTCCCGATATTGTCTAAGTTTTTATGTTTCGGCTATATACGATTTGATTAATATCTATGACAGCTGTCAAAAAATATAAATTTTTTAATAAACTACGACACTTAAAGTAACATAGAACGATGAAACTGTTTCGACCTGTTAACAAGAAACCTGCCAAAATGCCTCCTCCTTTTTGGTCTACCCTGTATACCAGCCCAAGTAGCACATATAATCATATATGGGCTAAAATGCTGTGATAAAAATAACAGTTCTATCTAAAGTGGGGAATAATAATTTGGCCACAATGGGGTAAAAATGGCCAATTGGCAATTATACGACCCTCTCTTTTAATTTTATAGTTGGGTTTATTAGCTACTTTTTGACTTTAAAATCGAACTTTTTTTCCTGAATTCTGATTTGTTTTTTAGCCGAAATTTTAGTAATATTTTTTCCGAAATTTACCTAAATAATTTCTCATTTTTTGTATTTTCTTCATTTATATGATAAATCATCAATTGTTTTAAATTATGTAGAAAAAGTATTAACAGAGCCAATCAATGTAAGAATTCATGAGCCAAGAGAAAATGCAAATATAACAAATCATGGTTTCGTAGAAATACGTACAATAAAATATTCATTTGACAGTTGGTGGGGACAAAAACACTTGGGTAGGAACTTTTATTGTTAAAATAATCTAAGATAGGCATGTAAAAGACGCGCTTCTTCTTGAAACTAAACATTGCGTTTTCTTACAATTTTTTTTTTTTTGATAGAAAGAATATGTTTGTTTAAAGTGATCAAGTAATGGCTGCTAGGAAATTAGTTTAATTTTAATTTCAATCATGGCGGATCATAAAAAGCTTTGGGTTATTTTTTAAGCAAAGATTCCTTGAAATTGGCTACCTTCTAAGCAAATATTTATCAAATGGGAATAATTTTCAAATGTAGCAACATTTATTAAAATTTTGTCAATAAAAATGCCTACTTGGTTTGCCTTTAGTACTCGCTAAAAAATGGCTAATTTAAGACCCAGGAGCCAGCGTCACAAAATTTACCCTAAGTCGGCGTTTTTCTGTAATATGTGGTGAAATATTTAATTTTTTTTTAGACATGTTGTATGATAAATAATTTATATTTCGTTTTTCTAAATAAATCTTTAGTTTGGTTAAGTATAATTGTATAGGTTATAAACGTCAATTTGAAAATATGGCTTATATTGTGGCAACAAAATTGACAGATATTTCTACTTTTTGGCCATCCAATATTACAAAAAAAGTTGGAGGTTTAATTACCCCATAAAAGATATTTTTGGGCCAAGTAATTATGCTATACCCTATCTACATTAAAAACTGCTACTTTTGGAGCCTAAAAATCTAATTTGAAGCAAGCTTTCATGGCTAGAAAACAAACAAAGAATCATTTGCCAAAATTTGACAAATCTCTGTTTTTTTATGTGTTTTTTATGGATAACTGTTAGGCAAAAAAGCTCATCAGCTAATTTTTTAAGTTTCGCTGTTTTTTGGAATATCACCTTAATTTTATTTTAAATATGTATAGTCTAGAAAGATTAAGTATCTACATCAATGACTTCCATGATTTTTCAATGTTAGAACATTTACCCCACCTATTTCTGTTTTCAGTTTGACTATTATCGGTTTTGCGTAGTCAAAATATGATTTTTTTACTCTTTTAAACCCCTTAAAAAATATCACTTTCACTATTTCACACACCTTTATGATCCATAACTTCAAAATAATCGTGCCCTTACGTTTTAGTAAGCCCAGATAGTGTCCAATTAAATTGATCAAAAGTATACAAGATGCTAAATTAGAAAAAAACCTATGTTTATTTCTTAACTAAAAAACGGAAGATGCAAGAGAAAAATAAACTATACTACGGAAGAATACCTTTTTACCAATTTTTACAAACAAGATGGAGTTTAAGTGTTTTGGTAGTTAATGAAGGGATCTTAAAATACTTCAGCAAGGAGATGACAGTAACCTTTTGATAAACTTTAGGAGAAGCCTGTAATTTGTAACATGAGTTCAGACTAGATATTGTCCGTTAACAACATGGCTTTACAATACGAAGCTAAGTGACAGTTCTTTTTTAATATTTATTCCCTTTTGTATGTTAGTTCATTTATATGGAATGATATAAATTTTATTAGGCTGGATCCAAATGCATGCATTGTAAAACATTGAAATTAAATAAATAAAAAATAAAATGGTATATTATATACCATCAAATAATATAAATATAATTCAAATTGAAACACTAAATGGTTGCTACAAATAACAGAAATACTATATTTTTTAGAAGAAACTGTTTATGCAATTAATAACGACTGACCTATAACAAGGAATTTACATTATTAAACAGTAAGTTCTAGTTTTAGTGTTGACTAATTTTATTTGAAAATTACACATTCATATTATCAATATTTTAAAAATAAAAATAACCTAGTTCTTTATAGCGAAGTCATTACTGGTGTAATTATTATACTTGCTTAATATAGTTAATGTCTGCAGATGGCTAAAGCAAAAACTTATGTTCTAAAAAGTTTTTATCGTGCACCTAATTAGCAAATATAATACATCAGCGATTCGAAAAAACTGCTTTGTGACGATAGCAATGCATGTCAATGCTAATAATGGCCATTTAAATTCTGTGGGTACCTTTATTTGAAACTTTTGAATATTTATTGTTCAATAGGTTTTATTTAACCTTTAATAATCGTCGAAACAATGCACAAGAATTCTTACTGGCATATCCTGTTTTAACATAATGGCACAGCCAGGCCGATCTTAACCGTATGCAGAAAATAATACGTATCTATAATTGTTAATGTAGAGGACATTCCGAATTAGGGAACTTGCTCATGGGAATTCTATCAAACATGGTTCAACATTTTAACACGACGTTTGCATGCTAAATGAATTGTAAATAGAACTTCAAATAAATACAGCAAAATATTTTTAGTTAAATTTAGAAAATGTATTAAGCAACGGATAAGACTTGTTATAGTGACAGATATTCCAATGATTTTTCAAAGTATCCGTTTCTAATCAATTAAATTATTTTTTTTTATTAGCATTCATCGCCGCCTGGTTCTGTATGAATTATGTTATGGTGGATTTATGAGGTATTTTATCTAGAAGCGATAAGTGTAAATTAAAGAAAGAACAAATATTCTTAACAATGGTTTTATGAATGCTTTAAGGCTAAGAGCATTTAACTATGAATTATTTAAATAATCTACTTAATGATCTCTTAAGACCTTAGCTTTAAGACGTACTTAAGAATCTCATAAATTTAAAAAGGTTTTATGAAAGGCCGTTGCTCCTTTCACGCTAGCGTGAACGAATTGTCGGAAAGTCGGTTCACGTTAAATAAGAAAAACCTGTGTATGACAGCTTTTTCCACAAACAAACCCTTGTTTTAATATAGACTCGGAATTCGGTATATACAAACAGATACCTAAATGCAAATTCACATCATCAATAAGGTATTAATTCTTTGGTTTACAGAGTCCTTATAATTTGGGGCCAAAATTCTTTACAACAAATAGAAACTGACTCAAGCATTAAAAGGGAATGGATATTGAAATTAACATAGAACGGAAGCTGTCACGGCTTTGATCAAAAAAGAAATCATGGTTTTTAGGATTAGACCGTGTCAAATTGGAATTACTATCCGACGTTTCGCCTTTTATTGCATGAGGTATCTTCAAGGATCTTTACTCCACGAGATTTGAACGCTGAATTTATTCAGATATTGGAGAAACTGGACTATCCATGTCCACTAGACTTCAGGAACATGGACGACGTATCAGAAAGAAAAAAATTGTATAATCTACTGTATCTGAATACAACATTCCACGGGACATGTGATAAATATTGAAACTAATAAGCATCCTAACAATTTTAATAAAAATACGAACTACAGTCTACATCAAACTTGGAAACGGATCGTTAAACCGGGTCAGGCTTCGGTAAACAGAGGTCGACTATAAATAGCCAGCCTAAATCCCTTCGAACTCATTCAGTATTCCGCTCTCGTGACTTAAAGATCCCTGAAAATGCCTCGTGCAGTTGAATGCAAAACGTCGGAAAGTGATTCCATTTTGATGCGGTCTACTTCCAAGAACCATGATTTCTTAATTAATTATTTTTTTGTATTTGGTATTTTATTCATACAATTTATATATTATAAAAAATAATCAAACAAATATTTTATTTATGACAATTTTTTCCGTAAGCTTTCCTAAATTAAAAAAAATTATGCAATAGGCTGAGATATGTATATGGAATAATATGTATATGTAATATTATACAAGTTTGAATTCTAAGAGAAATCATACTTTCGCATATTATTCGAAAACACTTGATTCCAACCCAGATCAAGAAGAAACTGATTTTGATACACTTTCTCCTAAAGACCGCCTTAATAATTTGTTCAGATGATTTTTCAGGAATGTTAATTGCTATATATATATATATATATATATATATATATATATATATATAGGTATTTGTTCACGGAATCTGTTTAACACAAGTTTGTATAGGGGACTGTATGCCAATTTTCAGGATATTTAAGACGAAAATAGAATTTTGAAAAAATTACAAAAAACAAATAAAAAAGGCCGAATTAAATTACAATCGAAAATTATCCTTGAAGCACCTTATATAGTTTACTTCAAATTTTGCACGAAATCAATTACAATTGCAGTGGAGGTAAAATTTTGGTACGAATCCAAGATGGCGAACCAAAATAGCGGCCTATTAATATATTTAAAACATCAGCCAGAAAAAACTACTTATTAAATTGATTTCAAATTTTGTTCTCTGATATAGAGATGAACTGGTAAAATTGTGGCGTAAATTCAAAATAGCCGAAGAAAATAGCGGCCAAATAAAATGTCTGTAATCGTGAAAAAAATCACCTTCCCAGTTTTTACGTATTATCTTCACATTTCAGCGTCCTTAGATTTCAAAAAACATGTTTTCTGTCTGTCTGTCAGATCGCGGCTTAGCTAAAAAACTAGTTACCCGATTGACTTCAAATTTTGATCAAAAACTAAGGGTCAAATGAGCATGACCTGGTAACTTTTTGGGAAACATTCAATATGATGAATCAAAATTGTGGCCTTGTAAAATGTTTAAAAAAATATTATTAAAAAACTAATTATCCAATTTATCAGAAATTTTGCACAAAATCAAGTGATTCATAGAAATGAACTGGTAACATTTTGATACGAATACGAATCGAAGATTGCAAAATAAATTGGCGTCCTTATAAAAGATTTAAAAATCAGCCTGAAAAAAGTACTTTTTAGTTTGATTTCAAATTTTGTGCAAGCATTAAATGTGTCTAAGGGTAATATACAACGACTCCAAAAATATCGCGAAAGCTCTGATAGCCGAGTTTGTTTCAAGTTTTTAAGATGTAAAAAATTCAACTGCACATAGGCACTATCACTTTATTTTAGTATTAATTTTTTAATCGGAAATGCATTTAATAAATATAGAAATTGATATTGTAATATGTTTTACATATTTAGAATTAATTTTTATTTTTAAAATTCATTTAAAATGAAAATGATTTCTGAGTATATCTAAACATTGCCTAGAATTGTACAATTATCTAAAGGTCAATAGTAACTTAATTGATATTCTAAATCAAACTCCATTCATTGATATTTAATATCAAGAGATAATTTTAGGAAAGGCACAAATTGTACCAGAAACTTTCTTAAAACTGCTGTGAGGCGAAGCGACAAGAAACGAAGACCTTCGGCTTCGGAACTTTATATATAATAAAAGGGAAGCTTGCATAGTGGAGCGTTGTAAGGAAAACAGAAGAAAAGTTTGTCCGTCATTTGACTATATGTAAGATTTCGAAGTGCTTAAATTTGGTTCGCTACCAAGTGGTAAAATTGTGGTATAATTCGACATTGTGGAACGAAATTGCGACTAAATTTTTTAAACATTATTAAAAAATTAACGTAAAAAATATCTTCTCATTCAATTGACTTCAAATTTTGCAAACACATTAAATATGATATACATGATGTAACAAAATGGCGGTCTTAAAAAAAAATCAGCGTAAAAACTACTTATTCAATTTATTTTTAAATTATGCCCAAAAATCCAGTGTTGCATATGTAGAAACTGTTTAGTACGAATCCAATATGGTAGAACAAAATCGCGCCCAAAAAAAATAATTGAAAACACAGTATATAAGTGTTAATAAATAACTATGTGCGAAACTAAATTGAGCACTTCACCATTCCTAATAAAAGAAAAAAATTATTAGGAGGAATGTCCCGGGTAAAGAAAATGTGCCGATTTTGCTTATTTGTAGTAGTATATTAGGTATGTATTATTAAATATTCAATTTATTAAATCTAATTTTGGATATAAAAAAGTTGATACTAAAAGTCCGGCAAAATTCTCTGATTTTCTTATAATGTATATTTTTTTTTAAATATGGTCTGGTTGTAATATGCAGACATGACAGTAGGCATGACAGTAGTGTGTTTCTAAGAGTGATATCACGTGACATCACAGTCTAAGTTTGGTGAGCATGAAAGCACGTGACGTGATATGGGGATAAACCGAGTAGTAAACCTATATATCACAAAGAATGTCATTCTACATAATTTTGTATGATTATTCTAGCAATTTTTTTGTTCTCGGATGTTGTTAATATTTGTTTTTCAAATTGGGAAGAGAAAATGGTAACTGTTGCTGTTTTTATAATGCTCCTTGACGAGAATAATATTATGATCAGACCAAAGCGACGGCCTACTAAAAAGCTCATTCATTCATTCAAACTACTCATTTAACTGATTTTAAATTTTGCTAAAAAATCAAGTGTGCCCTAGATAGAAACTGGTTAAATATTGGTACAAATCGAATGTGATGGAAAAAATAAGGGCCTATTAAAATGTTGGAATAAACAATACAAAAAAACTGGTAACTTTCTTTTACCAGAATACCAGGAACTTCCTTCGTTATTAATATTTTCTTTTCTTAGGAATCGGAAACTATGATCCTATTTAGTTTCGCGTATAATCATTTATTAACTACAAATATAAAATATGTTACATTTAACTTTTCTAGATATGAGGAAGGATTCCTTATCAGTAAACTTCAGCATAATTGGTTGATGTTTGAGAAAATTATAACGATCAAACCAGTCTGGAAATAAACTTACTTACTTAATGTTTATATACCGAATTAAATAATAATAGGTTATACTTCACTATTCCTAATAAAAAGAAAGATTCATAACGGGGGAAGTTGTGGTTGAAGGGCAATTTTGGTTATCGTAAATAGATGCTTTATTGAGAACGATTAATAAAACTGTAGAGGGAATCAGTGGTCTCCCTCTGTGTGTTTCAAGAATTATTAAAACGTAAACTAGCTTAATATAATTTTTGTAGTCAGAGTCCAGATACAACATTTTCTTTCTTTGTAAGATAATAATCAGTCCATTTCAAATAATGAGTTTAACTTAATTTTAAAAAACAATAAACTTGGTGTAGAACCAGGATCCAGTTTACACCCCATTTTATTTTTGATTTCTATTAATAATTAAAAATATTAAATTACTAATCAATAATACATTTCTTTATGCCAACGATACTACCATATTAATCCGGAAAATAATTTTGATTCTCTTTTAAAAAAAAATGGAGAATATTACTTTTTGTGCGAGTGATTTTAGTAATACTAATAGTTTATCTATTATTCTTCAGTAAACACAGAAAATAATATTTATATATAGGGATCGTACTTTTAGTAACTTAGTTTCAGTAAAATACCTATTCAAATTGATCTCCATTTGACTTGGGAACATCATGTTGAAACTGTGTGTTCTGTACTTTTCTCTAAATTTTTTTAGATAGGGTCTTTAAAGGAACTTTTTAAAATGTAAATATCTACATAACATTAATTATTTATGTGTAGATGTTATTATGAGCTATTAGTTTAAGAATATTCTGTCCACATTCAATGAGTGTATAGTTTACAGAGAAAAATAGGTCCTATTTTAATACATTCTTCATACAGAAGTGACGTAAGAGTAAAATTTCACAGCCTTGTGACCTTAATAGTCCCCAGCATTTACATTTTATTTTGTCTAGAATAAGTTTTAAAAAAATCCAAAACTATACATTTAATCATAATGTTCACCAACATTTTACTACAAAAAAGTAATGACATAAACTTTCTTATATTCGATTGGAACATAGCACAATTAATCAAAATTACTACGGGACTGTGATATATAACAAACTTTCACATGGTATTAGATATCTAGAAATATATTTAAATAATCAAATCGTCAAATTTGTGTGTATCTTTACTTCCTTCGTAAAATTGAAGTATTGTAATAGAGAAAAAATCACTCTCTGACGTTTTTTCAGGTCTTTACATTTCAGGGTCCCTAGATGCCGAAGAACATGTTTTCTCAATTCCGTCGGTCTGTCTGTCTGTTCGCGGCATAGCTATAAAACTACATACCCGATTAAATTTTGGTCAGAAATTAAAATCAGAAAAAAAAATATCACTAAAAAACTACCTATTCAATTTATCTCAAATTTTGCACAAAAATCAAGGATTATATAGAAATCAACTGGTAAAATTTTGGTATGAATCTAAAATGGCCGACAAAATGGCGGCTTAAAAAATATTTAAATATTTAGCCTGAAAAAACTACTTAATGGATTGACTTCAAATTGTAAGCCATAACTAATTGTGGTATATGGGTCAACTAGTAAAATTGCCGTACTAATTCAAGATGGCCAAACATAATGGCGGCTAACTAAAACGTTTGTAATCGTAAAAAAAATCACCCACTCAGGTTTTACACATCTACACGTTTTAGCGTCCCTAGATGTCAAAAAAATACTGTCGGTCTGTGTGTAATTTCGCGACATAGCTTAAAAACTACTTAAACGATTGACTTCAAATTTTGATAAAATATTAAGGGTCAGATTGGGATGATCTGGTAATATTTTGGTAACGGCGAAACAAAATGGTAGCTTAGCGCAAAAGTTAAAAAATATATTGGTTAAAAACTACTAATCTAATTTATCTCAAATTCTGCATAAACATCAAGTATTGTGTTGGAATCAACTGATAAAATGTTTATATAAATCCAACGTAGTGGAACATAATGTCGGCCGGCATAATAAAATATTTTAAAGTTCGGCCTGAAACACTACTACTACTAAGGATTGACTTCAAATTGTGGCATAGTATTTAAAGATGGCTGAACAAAATGGCGGCCAAATTAAATGTTTGCTATCGTGATATAATTACCCTCTCAGGTTTTACATATCTTCACGTTTGAGGGACCCTAGATGCCAAAAAATATGTTTTATTAAGTCCGTCGGTCGGCCTGTCATTCTGTCTGTCTGTCAATTCGCGACATAGCTTAAAAACTACTTACCAGATTATCATCTAATGTTAGTCATATGGGGATGACCTGATAATATTTGGTAAAAATCCAATATGGCGGAACAATGTTGAGAAAATTATTACTAGAAAAACCAGTTATCCAATATATTTCAAATTTTGCACAAAAATCAAGTGTTACTAGGAATCAACAGGTAATATTTGATTTTTTGCATAAAAATTAATGTGAAAATGGGATAAACTGGTACTAATTCAACATGACTTAAAAAAAATGGCGGTGTGCGTCAATGTAAAAACTACTTATTTAATTTATTTTAAATTATGCCCAAAGTCAAGTATGGTATAGATAGAAAGAAACTGGTAAAATATTGGTAGAAATCTAATATCATGGAACAAAATGGCGCCTAATAAAAATACTTAAGAAGACTGTATATGTAACACATATATACAGTGACTATGTACTGAATAAAATGGAGTCACACTTCACTGTTCCTAACAAACGGAAAAAAAATCATAATGACGGAAGTTCCGGGTAAAGGAGATTTACCAATTTTTTTTTAATTTTGCCCAAACAACAAGTGTGGCGCTCAATAAAAATTTTTGAAAATACAGTATATATGTGTTACTTAATGACTATGTACTGAACTAAATTGGGTTACACCTCACTATTCCTAGTAGAAAGAAATATTCCTAACGAAGGAAGTTTCGGGAAAAGAAATTATCAATTTTTTGTTATGAGTCCTCTATTTACCTGCCTTTTGATGTCATTTTTCATATATTAGCGTCTTCATCATTAATTAGCGTTATAAAATGATTGCTAATTTTGCAGTGGAAATGCTATGATCTTACAGATTCAGCTAGCAAAAGTAAATTTGTATATCGTCAACCTTGACACAAATGCAAGACAATAGCTAAGCAAATACCGAAAAAATTTAAAATCAAGTAGTTTAATCATTTTTTGCCAATTCCAAAATCTGTTACTGCTTTAGATTTTCCTCAATGCTTGTTACTTACGACTGAGTTTCAAGGCCACCATATGATGGTGATGCATATGTGATGTCATATGTAATTTTATGAATTTATCTGAATGCCTTGAAAAAAATGTATATTTAAGGTGCTAATAAAGCTGCGGTTCTAAACCTTTTAGCCACTTGTTGCCTATAAATTGCTTTTTAACTTAATACTTTTACAAAAGTTTGTTTTGCTAGATAAGAAAGAAAAAAACTGTAAAAAATAAATTTTAAAAACTTTAAGGCAAATTTTGATAAAACATTGGTAAATTTCCTTTACCCGGAACTTCCCTCATTATGAATGTTCTTTTTTATTAGGAATAATGAAGTTTAGTACATAGTTATTGCTCTTTATTTTAATATTTTTACAAAAGTTTGTTTTGCGACATAAAAAAGAAAAAAAACGGTAAAAAATAAATTTTAAAAAACTTTAAGGCAAATTTTGTTAAAAAATAGGTAAATTTCCTTTACCCGGAACTTCCCTCTTTATGAATATTCCCTTTTATTAGGAATAGTGAAGTGTGAACCGATTTAGTTCAGTACATAGTTATTTAGGAACACATATACTGTCTTTTCAAACATTTTTATTGGACGCCATTTTGTTCCCATATATTCGATCCCTGCCAATATTTTACCAGTTGCTACCTATGCCACACTCATAATTTAAAATTAATTCAATAAGTAGTTTTTACATTAAGGGGGAACTGCACGCAGTAATATGGATCATTTGCAAGCCTTCCGCCGCTGCAACATTATGTTAAAACTATAAAAGATATGTATTAGTTTCAACGTGATTTTAATAAGGAAATATGTATAGTTGGGCGCTAAATGCGAATTTTTATGAAAAAATCAAATCTAAAGTTATAAAATAAAAGTAGCTTTGTCCATTTTCGACCATTTTTTGACCACTTTTTGACGCACATGCATTCACATATAATTTTTTTTTCCACAAAATGGCTCTTTACCGCCTTACATTGATCCTTTGCCTACGTAACGGCAAAATTTGAAATGGTGCATCGTACTCATGTCGTTGTATTTCTGCACGGCGTGAACCATTTTGAACCCATTTTTAACCGAAATGTAATTTAAATTGGCTATACATAACACATTTTTTTGAGGTCGGACGTGCAAGAAGTTTTTTTTAATGCGTAGGTACCTTTTCATCTTCCTTTCAACTCGACTAGACCTTGTCGCTAGTTTGTCACTTTTTGCGTGCAGTTCTCCCTTAACACACACCATAATTTCGTTACGTCATGTTGAATTCGCACCAATTTATATTTACATCATATTTAATTTTGGTCCAAAATTAACAGTCAATTGAGTATGAAGATTTTTCTTCCTTATTAACATGTTATTTGGCCGCCATTTGGTTCCGCTATCTTGAATTTGTAACAAATATTTTTTAAATATTTTATTAGGCCTCCATTTTGTTTTGCTATCTTATATTCATACCAAAATGTTACCAGTTCATTCTTATGTAACGTTTTTTTTGCAAAATATAAGGTAAATTGGATAATTAATTTTCTTTGTTCCGGCATATTGGATTTTTACCAAAATATTACCAGGTCATCCCCATATGAGCCTTAATTTTTTACTAAAATTTGAAGCTAATCTGATGAGTACCTTTTAAGCTATACCGCGAATTGACAGACAGACAATGCGGCAAGTGGACCGACGGAATTGATAAAACATATTTTTTGGCGTCTAAGGACGCTAAATTACGAAGATATGTAAAACTTTCTAGAGTGATTTTTCAAATTACAAAATTTGTATTTGGCCGTCATTTTGTTCCATCATCTTGAATTAGTACTACAGTTTTACTAGTTTATTTCTATACTTCAATTAGTTATAACACACAATTTGAAATCAGTTCATTAAGTTTCCAAATATTGTATTAGGACGCTATTCTGTTCCGCCCTCTTGTATTCGTACCAAAATTTTACCAGTTGATTCCTGGATAATAATTGATTTTCTTAGTAATAATTTTTTTACGTTTCACTAGGCCGCCATTTATGTTTTGCCATATTGGATTTTTACCAAAATTATGTTACCAAATCATTCCCATATGACCCTTAATTTTTGACTAAAATTTGAAGTCAATCGGGTAAGTAGTTTTTAACTATGCCGCGAATTGACTTTGCGCATCCAGGCTGTCTCAAAATTATACTTTCTACTAACAATTTTTTTTTTAAATGAAACGGACTATATAACATAGCTATAATAAATGAGTCTCCTTATAGACGATTATGATTGTTAATATCCTAGGTTTGATACCGTTATCTTTAAAGACAACCCAAAAAATTGACAGAAATCCTGTTATAAGGGACAGTGTACTCCTATTGACTCCACATGTATATAGAATGTTCTCTCACTTTCTAACACAATGCCTCTTATGGCAGAGTTTGTGTCAATTTTCTAGGTTGTCTTCTAAGATAAAAATATCAAATCTGATTTATTTATAATCAGCAAGACGAGACTATTTTTGTGTCAATTTTATTTATATGTACAATAAAAAAGTATAAGAATAGGAAATGTCAGCCGAACATACTTTTTATGCATTCAGTCTGTTAGCAGCGTCTAGACATGCTGCGAGCTCTAAATCATTTACATGACATCATAAATACATGCATAATTTGATAACCATTAACTATTAAAACGACAGGTGTCAAGATGTTCAAAAGAAATTTTATTATGGCTGTAAAGATGGAAAACATGGAATTGCAGATGATAACCGTGAGCAAATATCTTAATGTTTCAGTAGCAGCACAAAAATATAGTTATGCAAATTGCGTAAACTATAAATTTTGTGGTGACAGTTTGCAATTATTATCATTTGATATTTATTTAGTCAAAATATGCATTTTCTAAGTGACGAAACAGGATTCACAAAAGTCGTAACGTTCGCCCATTTTACAAACAAGGGAAACTTTTTTTCTGTAACACTGCTGTATAACCTTTTTTATATATATGTTACTAGCAAAGTTCGTTTTTTTGTCTTATTAGGCAAAGCGCCTACATAAGCGTTTTAGGCAAAGTACGAAATTATTTACTATTTCGGGGTTGGTCAGCTATGTAGTCTAATACCAAATGTAATGTTGGACAAAATTCAAAATTTTTTTAAAATCCTTTTTATATGTTATGATTATAGAATTGGTATTTAAGGGAAAAATGCAATAGAAATTACACCAAACGTTATTTTTCTTAGCGTGTTTTTCGGTGTTTTATTGGGTACTTTTTCGAAATTTAAGTTATATTTACTTCAAACGCTAAAAAGATTATCCAGTTGTGTACCACAATTAGTGAGTACCTCCTATTTTAAGCATTTTTGTTGCTTTTATGTCAAACGTTTGAATTGCCTGCATTGTGTTCCAAGCGTTGTTAATGATTTTTGCGTCATTTTAGATTATGATTTAATCCAGTAAGTCAAGAATTCGAGACTACTTGAACAAACATATTCCTAAATATTAGAATGCAAAGAAAAAAACTTTTATAATATAAGGCTAAATGGACCGGAACCAAGTTAGGTGTCGGAGCGTTAAAAGGGCTACACAAAACTCAAGCAACAAGACGCCAGGAAAATTCATCAAAAAATATATATTCTGAGTTTGAAAAAATATTTATTGTTTTCTGTTGAAATAAATAATATTCAAAATGCTATTTCAATAGCAGATATTATTATAGTACTGCGTCACTATAAACAAATGTCTTTGTAAGTATTGATAACTTTTGTTTTGAAACCAGCGAGCGATATACCGAGAACACATAATGTAAAGCTAATCAGCTTAAGTTTCATAAGTTGGTTTTTGGTAAGTCAGTCGCCTTCTTGCTTTTAAAGATCTTGGGTCGCCGCGTGCATTTTTGTATTTTCGCATTTATTTTTTCTTGTCTAATTACATTTTTATTTACTTTTCGATTGTGTATTATTGAAATCCAACAGAATCAAACATTTTCAAAAAAATAAAACCAATAATAATGAATAAACATATTTCAAAGTAAATTTATGATCAGAACCGGTATCTATAATATTCATCCAGAACTAACCTAACCTAACATTATTAAACAAATGGAAAAGGGAAAGATAAGGAACCAGAAATATTTACTTACCTCCTTGTGTTTAGGAAGTGAAATGTTTTTCAAGCATTATTTACAAGTGAAGCTTGTAACTGACGTTTACGTCATATACAAGGTTAAAAATGTATTTAAAAAATAAGGAAAATTATTACAGGTTTACCAAAAAATGTGTTACTACGTTAAGTAAAAAAAACATCGAAATTATTCTATACTGACAATTTTGAAGGTGACAATATAAGAAAAACTTTGGTTTATTTTTTAAAAGAGATGAGGATTTTTTTTTAATTTGTAACATTAACAATAATTATCGAAAGTATGTGGACAAGGCTACTGAAGTTGTTTTAGAAGGAACAAGCGGGCAAATAGAGTCATTATTGATACAGTCAGACGTATGTTAACTGAATATTGGGCATAAGCAATTTATAGACTGGAACATTTATATAATATATCAGTTACCGTAGCTGTGACAAATCAAACGGAGAGGCTTGAACTATATGTAACCCTGATTTATCATACTTGGAAGCTTTTAATGCAAAGTATTTGTGCAAGTATCAAAACAGAAAATAAAAGAACTTCCAGATCCAAAAAACCTATTTTTGTGGGATAGGTTCGATGTAACATAGATCACTCGTGCTCTAAATGGTACGAAAAAGACCAAAAATGTGTAGAGTAATCAAAACCAGAGAAACGTAAATAACAGAATATTCCAACAGAAAATAATAAAAATAGTAGAATAAAAAAATACTTACAGAAATATGCTATAGCATCTCTCCAGAACCCAATAAAATTCTCTACAAGAAACTATAGAGCGATTTAATTCAGATCCGGGGCAGAAAGTTACTACCAAAGTCACATTTAGTTAATAGCATCTGGACTGAGTTTTAAAGTGTTTTGAAAGGCAAGAAACTAGAAACATTAAGAGGGGTCCTATTCTCAAAGACTACATGGGTAATTCTCAGATATTGGGTGAAAAGTCAGTGACACTTTTTTGGAATAAAAAAAAACGTTAGTTCGAAAAAATGGGAAAGTGGGACATATCACCTAGTTAATACTGACAGTGCTTAAAAATTGATAGTACTAAAGACAAAAAGCTATACCCTGTTAGTGACATATTGCCCAAGTAAAGACAATGTTTTATTAAAACTAGTTGATCCCTATACCACAATTAGTTGACTCAATTTAAAATTAAACCATTAAACAGTTTTTCAGACTGAATTTTTAAATATTTTATTAAAACGCCATTTTGTTCCGCTCTCTTAGATTCGTACCAAAATAATACCAGTTAATTCCAATATAATACTTGATGTTTTTTGCAAAATTTGAGACAAATTGGATGAGTAGTTTTTTAATAATATTTGCTGACTACCATTTTGTTTCGCCATATTGGATTTTTATCAAAGTTTTACCAAGTCATCCCCCATATAACCCTTTATATTTGACCAAAATTTGAAGTAAATCGGGTAAGTAGTCTTTAAGCTATGTCGCGAACTCACAGACAGACAGACAGACCGATAGACGGACCGACGGAATTGATAAAACATATTTTTTGGCATCTAGCGACGCTAAAACGTAAAGATGTGTAAAAGCTGTGAGGGGATTTTTTCACGATTACAAACCTTTTATTTGGCCGCCATTTTGTTCGGCCATCTTGAATTAGTAGCACGATTTTACTAGTTGATCCCTATATCACAATTATTTATGGCACACAATTTGAAATCAAACCATTAAGCAGTTTTTTCAGGCTGAATTATTAAATATTTTATTATGCCGCCATTTTGGATTCGTACCAAAATTTTGCCACTTGAATTCTCTCGCCATATTGGATTTTCACCAAAATGTTATCAGATCATTCCCATATGACTCTTAATTTTTGAACAAAATTTGAAGTCAATCGGATAAGTAACTTTTTTAGCTACGCCGCGAATAGATAGACAGATAGATAAATCGACAGATTTAAGAAAACATGTTTTTCGTCATCTAGGGACCCTGAAACTTCAAGATCTGAAAAATTCTCGGAGAGTGATTTTTTTACGATTGAAATACTTCTCTTTTACGAGGGAAGTAAAAATTGAATATATACATAAAAAATGCTAGTAATGCATATATATTAAACATTTTTCTTAATACAGATCCCTACAACAAAGTAAGAAACAATACAAAATAAAAATACGACATAATTTAACACGTATTTTGTCAATACATACTTACTAGCAAAATAATCCCATTCCGTAAAAAAATTGATACAGAATCACTAACGTAACATGTTAGTGTCGTACATGTTTATGCATGTTAATGACAAAATGAAGGTAAATGTAAAGGTAAATTCTAAAATAACAAAAAAAAACTGTCCTCTAATTTTGGATGTATACCTTAAAAGACAACCAGAAACGTATCTTAAATAGAAATAATTATCTAATAGTACTAAATTTGAAGGTATAGTGTCCACGTGAATTACCATTAATTCACATATTTCTGTTAAAGCGCACCGTCAACTAGTAAAATTCACCTGATCGCCTTCCAATCAAAAAACGAAATGCTTTCTTGTTGGCAAGTTTTGACAATATTGTCAGATTTTTTATATTAAACACATTATAAACTGCCATTCTAAATATTCCCTCGTTAGTAGCTTAAAACTGGCCACAAGGTGAAGAACCACAAAAAAACTCCCAAGAGGTAAAAACTATACGATATAATATACTGTTTTACTCTTTTTCAACTGTATACTATAGCAACATAATCAACAAGGTAATTATAACAAACCATTACCAGAAAAAAAGAGACAAATACCTTAAAAACATGAAACAAGACATAAAAACTTATTTAAACCATAACTGCAATGTGTATGCACCTTTAAGTACCGGATTCGTTAACCAAGTATGTCTTGATTTAATTATAAAGAAATTAGTACCGAAAAACTAATAGATTTAAAAATATTTATAAAGGTCATGACATTGCATATATAAGAGAAACACCGATATAAACTATACCTAATATTTCATTTGCGAGATAATTAAGAAATGTTAATAATAAATATCTTAAATCAAAACTGATAAATCCAATTAGTTTTCCACAGTACTTCGACAATCATAAGTAAATAAATCTGCATTGACCTACATGAATTACGACACCGATAATCACACCTCTTCTTTGTTCTTGTAGAAAGAACATAGTTGTAAAGGTCGTACTCGTCTTGAATGTTTATTGATATTTTCCCTGGTTCGTAAAATACAATTATTATTAGTGTTATGTGGAAAGAGGACATGACGATGTATAATTTTAAATGCATTAACGTTTAATAGTAATTTAGTTTGAAGTTCTGCCTATTTTTCACGTAACAAATAAATCAAAAGGAATAAAAAAGGAAGAACATTTTTGCAGTGCCATCGCCAAAAAAATCTCTGAAATTATTTTAAAATGCTTAATTAGTCGCAAGAAAAAAAGAATAACAATCCTCATTAATACAAATACTTATTTCCTTTGTAATAGGCTTGTAACAAAATGAGCAATAAAGGATATAAGAGATTTACATATAAAATTTAGTTAAATATGTAAATTTACAATTATAACAGTCCCACATGTTAGTATAAACAATATCCTGAATAAATTATTGTAATAATTTTGTAAAACCAAACCGGGAGAAAAAACGAACGACCAAAAATGAAAAGTTGTAATTATTTTAATAATAATACCGGCTCCCTTTATATATATTTTATCGCACTACGCAAACTTTAAATAGGGCACCTATTGCTCACCCCAAGCGGAGCACTACCTTTAACAACAATGGCAAGATCGGACCCAGAGAACTGCACATTGCTCGCATTTTCTATATTACATTATTGCAAATTTCAAAATCAGTATTTTTATTTCTCTCGTGTTGCCTAATGGAAATGCTCTTATGGGCGTGAAGGCTAAATGGCATTTGAATTGTATTTAAAATTTGAACTCCCTATAAATAGAATGTACAATACTATAATGTTTATTAACTTATTAAAATTAACATTTTAATTAAAGATGAAATATGAAATAAAATTCTTGAGTTTCTTTTTCAACAATTTTTACTCTTATTTTATTTAGGTTCTGCCACAGTTGCGAAAAGGTGATTTAAGTGTCCCCATATTTTGAGGATAAATTAGGGTTGAAACTTTTTAATTTTATTATGCCGATTCTCCCGAACCTGAGAGTTTGAAAATCACATAAGTGCCAGTTCATGACATTTTTTTCTGAAGAAGAATATACCTCACAAGCAGTGAAGAGGCTTTCTTTTCCATAGTGTCCAGAGTTACTCTGGTTACTATGAAAACCTGAAAAAGTGTTAATATTATTTTTTTTATAAATTAGTAGTTATAATAGGGGAGCGCCTCCTCCTCCTCCTCTTCCTCTCTCTCATGTCCCTCATTCTTAACTTCCTCCCCTTTTATTCTCATTCGCATCATATTTTTAATTTTTTCTCTTTGTTCTCCCACATTTGATTTTGCATTCTTAAGTCTTATAAATAGGTGCATCATGATAATTTTAGTATGCCGAGGTACATTTACTAAGCTGTTCTCGAGTTGCGTAAAAAGTTATTTTTGAATTTTTCCACCAATTTTGTATATAACAAAAAGAAAAAATGTGTCAAGTAATAAGTGAATTATGTGTAATCGCGAAAAATTAACTACAACTATCAGACAGTTAAAAGTTAAATATCTCAATTTCTTTGAAGTGATTTCGAAAGATGAATACACCAAGCTGTTTTATCCACTGAAACGAGATTATTTGGAAGCAATTGACTGTTGTGATGATTATTTAGAAGGAATTATAAGCCTTACTACGTTTTTCAATACATTTGGGAAATCATACTTTGTAGGAGAATTAAGCCACCTAATAGAATTTATAGGAGAAGATTGCCAATTTATACCTGCTATTATTGCAACCCAAAAGAGGTTTCAATTATACGAAGATAAAAAACAGGTATTATCAAGGAAAGTTAATCCTATTCGCAAGAGACGTCCCCCTACATGTTTAAAATATTATGTTAAATAAATGAAATGGCTGAGTTGCTGATTGCAGTTAAATTATTAGAGGAGAAATTTAGTAATCTTTCAAAAACCTATTTCTCATATTGTATGGCAAGTGGTCCGGAGTGGATAGACTTTTATTGTAATCAATCTGCGGAATTCATAAAGGCTGCCCTCTGTTGCAACAAATACATTGAAACATTAAATTTTTTTCAACTTATTCAAGATCTAAAAGATATTGGCTTTGGTTACTATTTAAAAGACTTGAAGCAATTTATTGACGAGGATACTATTCTTCAAGAAATTGAAAAGGAAGAATAAATTTAATAATATTTACAATGGAGTAAATGGTTACTGAAATGTATGAAAAGTTTATTATATCTGCTGCATACTTCCAATATTTATCAATTGTAGGCGAAGAAGACTCAGAAGCACAAGATTTTTAAATGTTAATAAATTTGGAACAATGAAAATTAATGATTATTTAAAATATAAAAAGGTATGAACTTTTAAATGAATTAGAAAATTGTATTCAATCATGGTTGGTTAATGCAAAATAAAAAGGTAATTAAGTTTTTTTTTTATATTTTTATTCATTCATAAAACAATTGTCATATAAAAATAACACATTTGTCAAAGCACACATACAAGGTGATTTTGAATGATAGAAGCATTTTGGTTCCATTAGCTTTAGCGCTGGTTGTTCATCTATTTCAATCACAGGCTTTTTAGAATATTTCTGTATAAAATCCTTTTTTTCGCTTCCTTTTACAAAAACAAAATCTGCTTTCTTCGTAAGAGTTTCAATTATTTTTCGGAAATGATGTAATGGAGTAAATCCATTATTCCAATGTATACAATGATAATTTTTCGTTAACCATACCGCCTGCTTGTGACAATCAGGTGAAAGAAACTCCATTGGAAAAGGCTTTTTAAAAATGTAATGAGTCATTTCATAACCATCAAAAGCTGCAAGCTCTTTCGGTATAAATTTATTTTTTTCATCCTTGAATCCTTGAATATCTATAACCAATCTCATATTTTCAAAGCAGCAAATTTTTTAATGAGACTTTTTTTACTTGAATAATTTGCAATTTCTTCTTTCAGTTGATTAATTTTAAAAATAAATTTTTCAATTTGTAGTTGTAGTTTTGATGTCATGACTAAAACTAAAAGCTTCTGAAAATTTCTTTAAATTAAATCGAAATATGAAAATAGTGGGGATAAAGTTTATAATTGTTTCACAATTTTAGTAAGAGGGTTGTAGCTAAATAATTTGTCTTGTAAAATAAGACAATAAGCAGAAGTATCTTTTTTAATTGCATTGTGTGTCTCAAATTCAATTCTCATTACTACGGATCCCGTTTGAATTGTTTCTTTTTGATGGGAGCAATCAATATGTGTAATAGGACTAATGTTTTTGAATTGTTCAGGATTAAAAATGGGTTCATTTGGAACACCATAGTAAGACTGTCTAAAGTTGGCAAACATTTCGTATAAAGCAGAAAATTTGTTTTCTTCGAAATTTAAGTACAAATCGTGATAAGGATATCTTTCAGAATTTAAATATACTCTAATATTTGACAAGGTAATATTGTCAAATTTACTCATATCTTTAACAATTTTCCCTTTTCTGTTTGAAAGCCAATTACCGGCCATGTGTGACGGGTTGTTTCGGTTAGAGAAGAATATTCAACAAGTTCCCAACTCCTGAATCCTATCAATATATCTTTATTTGATTCTAATATTTTTGATAGAGCAAGTTGTTGTGGCATATCAACTAGAATGTGAGGAACTTTCCAATAAATTTTATCGAAAGTAACCAATGGAGTGTCAGGAGCAGTAACAAGGTGTGCCGGATCTTCTTTGAAAATAACACCATCTAAATCATCAGTTGATCTAATAAGAACCAATTCCTGTTTCATATTCATAATAATTTTTCTGTAATCTTCAAAAAATCCTAAAAGCATTTTTAGTGGTATGGATACGGAGAATTTTCCATCATTATCAATTAAAATTGTATCACCTTCTTTCCGATGTGGAAACCAACCTGCATTTTCCAGTTTTAAACTTTCGTTGGTATTGTGAGAAAGGTAGCTTTTTAAGGTTGATGCTAATCCAACATTTCTTCTCTGAACATAAAGGCTATACCATTGTTAATAAATAGCAATTCTTTCTTATATTTACCTTCTGTATTAGTTAATTTTCCTTCGATATAAAGTAAACTATCTGATGGTAGAGTGTAAGCATCGAGTTCTTGAATTGGGATCCTTATTTCATCATTGTAATCGAATTTTGAAGAAATATATGGTTGATATGTGTGAAGCTCAGAACTGACGATGGAATTGTCTACATAAAGTTTTTCGTTTACGTTTAATATGTTTTTTTTTTAATATTATTTTAAAACAGTGAAACCCAAGGATGTGAGAAATTTACGATTATCTCGTCTTAACTTGTTGGTGTTGGATTTGATACTGAACTGTTGTTTAGGCTTTTTCTTTTTATAAGTTTTTACTTTGTTGATAGTGGTAGGGGCAAGTCTCATCCCAAGGGCTCTATTATATCTAACAACCATTTTATATTTCACTTGTTTGTAAATGTAACCTTACTGTTATAGTTTCTCCTCTAAAACTGATAAGTTCTCCGTCTTGATCAACTATTTTAACTGTTATATTGTTAATTGCTTTGACGCTAACTGGAAAATACAAAATGGGCAAAGGAGATTCAACTATTTTATACCCTGGAGCTACAGTTGGATAAAACTGGTGAATAATATGAACAGGTTTACCATTATTGTAAGAACCGACACAAATATTACAGTCAATACAAATAGCATTCACCTTAGTTATTTTTGCAACATTATCTGATTCTTCCTCTTTCATAGCTTCTAGTATCCTGCTATTAAAACCCAACATTTTTCCTATCGAATCTTCCTTGGTAAAATCAATTATTCTACTACACATTAAAAAAGTTTTTAGAGATTAACATTTGCTTTTAAAACAAAAAAAATTTTTTCATTCGGAAATAAATCTTCTATACCTTCTCTTATGTATGTTTCGAGATCTGTAATGTCATAAGTTCCGTCGGGAATAACAATTACTTTATTATCTATATAAAATTTATTATATCCTTCTTTTATATTGGGGATAGTCATACACGTTTCAAAATCAGCTAAACCCAGGTAATATTGTTTTTCATCCTCTAAATATATGGGCAAAATCAGCAGACAAAACAGAACTGTTTCCTGATATGGCAATTGTGGTAGACATTGCAGTTTATTTATGAATGAGATATTACAATAAATAATGAGTTTATATATTTTTTTGCAAAAATTTTAGGGATAGTTGACCACGGTTATATGAATTAAATTTTTGTTTATTTTCATAAGTATAAAATACATCCACTTTGCCATTCGAATTAAAATATTTGAGAAGTTCAAAAGGTGGTTTTAAATTTCCATAACTAACAAAATATATTACATTATTGTTATTTTTAATATAAGCAGTCCAATGAGATCCTTTATTTTGTTTTTTATCCAAATTTACAATACCACATTCTTTCAGATTAATTTTTTTTGGAAGTTCATCGAGCATAAAAACACCTCTAAAGCCAGTTATTTTTAACAGCTTTACATATTTAATAATATCATTGTTCGTAAGTGCTCTTTTTGGAAAACTTATTTTGAGTTTTTTTTTGTCTGATTGCTTTCATTTTGACGGATCCTCCTTTATAAGGTCTAATAAATAGTCCCTTTCCTTTATATGGTCTAATATATAATCCTTTGCCTTCTTTAGAAGCATTTTCCATTGCAATATTATGTCTATGTATTTCTTCTAGTTGCTGTTTAGCTGCTTTAGCATCATTTACTGCCTTAGCAATTCCTGCCGCGCCTCCACCTAGTGCACCCAGGGCGCCAAGAATGGGAAACAAAAGAGGTAGAAATCCTCCAATTTTTTTGGGTGTTCGAATGATACGTTTTTTTCTCAATTTAAGTTTACCCCCTTTTGTATTTTTTAATCCCAAACCGAACTTTCTTTTACCCTTCATTATTCCTGCAACACTTAAAGCTGCAATTTTTTCACCAATAGAAGAATCTTTAGCTTTTACCCTATCCCAGGCTTTTTTTTCTAATATTTGGTCAGATATGTGTCTTTTTGATAAATCTTCAGTCTGAGAGTAAGATATATCATGTTCTTTGCAAGCGGAATCCAATGGATTTATACCAACGTCACCTCTAGTTAATCTTTTTTCCAAGTTGGTGCCGGGACCACAATAATTATATCCTGGTATATGAACTTCGAAAGGTAGTTTACTAATTAATTTATTTACTAAACCAGAGCCTTTTCTATTACGTGTTTTAATAGTTTTTTTCAACTTATGGACGACCCACAGTCATTGAAGTTCTTTTTATACTAAAAGCACATTGACATTTTTCTGGTATAAATACTTTTACAGCTAAAAATATTTACTAGTGTGATTAAGAATGAGGATTGAAAAACAAAAATTCTCATTACCAGTAAATAATCATGACGAAAAAATTTTAAGTAAACAGTTGAGAAAGCATGGTGACTTATTTTGCGGTGGTTCAAAAAGAGGGCTTATAGTTGGTTGCAGTGGTAGCGGTAAAACCAACGTTATGCTTACACTGCTCGAGCATCCTAATGGAATTAGGTTTGAAAATGTCTATGTTTATTCAAAGTCATTAGATCAACCAAAATATGAATATTTAAGAAAGTTGTTAAAGCCTATGAAAGAAATTGGATACTTTGAATATGATAGCGATGAGAACATTATTTCACCTCATGAGATAAAGCCAAATTCCGTTATCATTTTTGATGATATTCCTTGTCATAATCAATCTATTATTAAGGACTATTTCACGCATGGAAGGCATAGAAACACCGATTGTGTTTTTATTTTTCAAGGATATTCCTCAATCCTTAAACGTCTAATTCGAGAAAATGCAAACTTATTAATTTTATTTAAACAGGACTGTTTGAGTTTAAAACATATATATAATGACCACTGTATATTGGATATGACATTTGATCAGTTTAAAAATATTTGTGCTAACTGTTGGATGGATCCATATGGCTTTCTTGTAATTGACAAAGATTGTGAAGTAAATCACGGCAGATATAGGAGTAAATTCGATTCCTTTATATATTTATAAAAGTAAAAAATTTGCAGTTTTATTTCATTTAAAACTTGTACAGCATGGATAAACGTTTAGCTCGAGAATTAATAAGATCGAGACAAGCCGTGAAGCAGAAATATCAAAGCTTGAAATTAGCTACTTCTACTGCTCAGTCCGAATTAGAACAAACTTATAGACCAATAACACAACCACTTAAACAGCTAATTTCAAGTATTGGTAAATCCGAACCATTCGATTTAAAAGAAGAAAGAGTTTCAAAGTATGAAGATTTCAAAACACCTACAAAGCTTTATAAAACATCAACTCCGACGAAAAATATTCAGAAAACAGGAAAAACTCCGTTACTCCCTACAGAACTACCAACATTTTTAAATGACAGTAGTATCACTTCTTCCTCTTCTGTAGTACAACCATTGTCATCAACTGTTATAGCAGAAACTTCAGATCCTTCTAGTGACACAACAACAAATTTAAACTTGTCAGACATATTGGAACAAACTAGAAAAACAATTCAAACCTATGTTGGTACACCATCATATAAAGATTACTTAGCAGATTTTCATGAATTACCCAGATCATATATTGATGAGGGTGTGAAAGATACACAACATAAATTTGACCATTATTATGGAATAGTTCATGACCTCGAAACGGATAAGTTTTCTTTTGGTTTAACACAGATACCGGTAGAAATTATTGGAAAAGACATTAAAGTGGGAGGAATAACGTACACAGGCACGCCAGGTTTATACGAATTGCTTTTCAAAAAAGAACCGAAAGGTTATAAGAAGGAAGATTTAGATAATTACATGAACATTCTAGCTAAAACAAATGTATATCGTAGGAATTTTGATTCAAATGAACAAGTTCAAGGAAATACATCACACAAATATGTTACAATAATAGGACCATATTTACAAAGAAAGGGGATTACAAAGACAAAAACCTTGCCAAGATTAGTTACAGCATTTAACAAACCAAAACCTCCGTTTAGAACAACTAGAGCCAAATCTACAGGAAAGGGATTAATTTTGAAAACAAACAGATCAAATACAGACTATGTATACTGGAATAATGTAAACGAAATTGTTGATAGGCTACGTTTATTAATTTCATCAAGTGATGCGGGAAATAATGCTCATAGTAACGAGATTATCTCTATTATTGAAGAATTAAGAGAAGATAAAGTAATACTATAAATAACAGCTATCAAATATAATCATATTTATTGTTTAAAGAAAGCTCAACATGACAGTTGATAAATTTGGACGCCATATTTCAAAACAAAATCAAGAGAGAATAAGTGACATTAATAATTTAAAAAGGAGATTAGGTGAAAATGAAACAAATAATGAAATCTTTGCTAAAAAGCTTAAGGTTTTTGATGAAAACTTTTTAAAGTATGAAAACCAGATTAAAGGATGTTATACCTCAATTGAAAACGTTAATAAACAGTTGCTAACGCTAAATCAAATAAGTAAAGATTTGCAATTTTTAAATGAACATATTAAAAAAGAAGACAAAAAATTAAGTGATGATATCAACAAAATTAATAAAATAATGGAAACAAATATAAGAGAAGTAATAATTGAAAAACACAAGGAAAAAATTAAACAATTAAGAACTTTTATAAAAAGGTTAGATGATGAAAAAAAAAGAAATCAAAATAGCATTCTTAACAGTAGAACAATTGACCAACTCACTTTGGAAGAAAATCAACAATATATTTCCTTGGAAAATATAATGTCCAGTGTAATTAAGAAATTAGAACAAGAATTAAATAAAACAGAGGAGGAATTCAAAAATAGTGATAGTAGATCAACTACTTTCTTAACTGGAGAGATAAAAAAATCCTTTAATGCGTTAGAAAAGGAGATTACTAAAATTAGTAAAGTTTTAAATGAAAAAAGTTATACAATACAAATTGATAAATTGAATGAATGGGAAAAAACATATAAAAGTTACATTTCGGATTATTACAAAACATAGAGAGTGAACTTCCTTAAAATTGAATAAACAAGTTTGTTGTCATGACAACCGTTAAACAACAAGTCGTTAATGAATTACATAAACCTGCTAGAAAAAACTACAAACGCAGAAGGGTGGTAGTGAAAGGGTTAAATGATCTTTTTCAAGCTGATTTGGTTGAAATGTTACCCTATGCCAAATTTAATAAGGGATTTAAATATATCTTGATTACCATAAATGTATTTTCTAAGTATGTTTGGGCCGAACCGGTAAAATCTAAATTTGGAAAAGACGTAACAGCGGCCATGAAAAAAATATTAATCAGTGCAAAAACTCCACCAAAAAACTTGCAAATGGACAGAGGGAGAGAGTTTTTTCAATGTAAATTTTCAAAATTTGATGCAACAATTTCGAATTAACCATTATAGCACGTTTTCCAATTTGAAAGCGAGTATAGTAGAAAGAGTGAACAGGACTTTAAAGAATAATATGTGGAAAATATTTAGCATTCAAGGAAATTACAAATGGTTTAATATATTAGCGGATATTGTAAAAGATTATAACAATACAAAACATTCTTCAATAGGAATGAAGCCAAAACAAGTAAATAAAACAAATGAAAATAGAATCTTGAAATCTGCATTTACTCATGCTAAAACGTTAGATATAAAATCTCCAAAGTTTAAAGTGGGTGATCACGTACGAATAAGCAAGCATCGAGAGGCATTTTCAAAAGGTTACACACCAAATTGGTCAAATGAGATATTCCACATTAAAGAAGTTAAGATGACAAACCCTTGGACATATTTAATTCAAGACGAAGATAATCAGGACATTCTGGGTGGTTTTTATGAGCAAGAATTACTAAAAGTAAAGCATACCGATGTGTATCTTATTGAGAAGATTTTGAGAAGGAAAGGAAACAAAGTTTATGTGAAATGGTTAGGACTTGATAAAAAATATAATACATGGATTGATAAAAAAAATATTGTTTAATTAAATTGAAATTAAATTTTAGTTAAATTTGTTTTATTTCTGTTCCTCACTTTATGCTTTAGCTGATACAAATTACAAAGTCTTAATGTGCTAATTAATTTCAAATAAAATTCACATTTAGGAAACTAAAATTTTATTAAGTAAAACATCAAATACAATTTTTATTAAAACGTGTCAAATATATTTTATTTCTATGTTCCTCAGATAATATCGAATCTAGAATAAGTTTACAATCATTTATTCTTTTTTCAAAACGGAGTCTATCTAAGTACCACATCTGAAAGTTACTCCTACGGGCTTGTCTGTAAGCAAAGCTCCACTTCACTAACACATGCACCTTATTGTTCTCTTCCAGAAAAGATATTGTTTTCTTCGTAATATTTTCTTTTTGATCCATTTTCATTGTTTTCTTCGTAATATTTTCGTTTTGTTCCATTTTGCTTCAATTTGTTCTCCAGGATATAAAGCAAGTAATTCCATCATAGTTGAAACATTTTCACTGTTAGGATTTTCTGTTGGACTTATTATATTATAAACATGCGTACACAAGTCGCCACAATCAGCTGAAATATTATTTTGAAATATTTTGAAATATGTATTGAATTCTTGCCTTTTAAGTATAGATAATCTATAATCAATAATTTCCTTTAATCGCCACAAATTGTCCAAAGACTCTTGTCCTAAGTATATGAAGTGTGGGCCTTTTGTAATTTGTAGAACAGGGGTATCATTTATTTTCTGAACCTGCAGATGAATGTTGTTTATATTCACACTGGTTTGATCAACTTGAGGAAAGTAGAAATTGTTTACAATAATTCCTTGATGAACACAAATGTCTTTCCAATTTTCTTCGGTTAGTGCGATTGAAAATCCAGTTTTTCCACCAATTACAATTTTTGGAGAAAAATCATTTAAACTAATGCCAACAAGAACAAATTTTGACAAAGAATAATTTAAAAAATAAATTTTTGAATTAAGAAGCGTTTCCAAAGGTTTATGAACCACGGCGTTGTTCATAATGACTAAACGAGACTGAAACATATTGTGTTATTCTTGTACTTAAATATTCTCATCCCCACTTTCTTTAAAGTTTCGATTAAAATGGATTAATGAAAAAATAGATTTCCAGTTTGAAATTTGTAATAAAGATAAATAATTAAAATGGTAATGTATAAAAATAATGCAAAGTTTAATGTAGCACTAATGATGGAAAAGTAATAATTTTTGAATCCGTCATAATAATTGGTACAGTTGGGGGTTAAAATTTGTAACTGATTATTTTTAAACTCTAACCTTTCTATCCAATTTGTATCAAAAATAGATCGATTTGGATAATGATACAAAATTTTAAAAAATTTACTTGCATTTTCATTTCCATTTATTCGTTCCATCCAACTAATTGTACTATTGTTAATTAATCCAATTTTCATAAATTTACAATATTTACTTAGAGTGACGTCTGTTTTATTAGAAAAACATATTTCACACTATGTTACGCCAGGGGGATGATGAACATAAAAAACATTTTGGAAAATAAAATAAAGAAGAATAAATTGAGATCTACTGATAGTCATTAAAACAAATTAATAATTATATTCCAAATTTATTAACATTAAGCAGATACTTTCACCACGAAAGCAAAAGCAGTTGTAAAAAAATAACAATAAAATACTTAATTTAAATATATGTAAAAGTTCATAAATAAGGATATTAATAATACTATATAAAATGTGTAGCTTGAAGACTTATTTTGAATGGTTACAATTATTCGATTCCTATTTTTCCATAAACAGTTATTTAAATCACAATTCCTAGCAAATTTCTTATGCTTCACAATAGGATCATCATAACTTAATTAATCAAAAATTTCAATACCACAATAAAAACATTTACAAATATCATTGATTGAAGTATAGTAAAAGTCAGCTCCAGCTAACACTTCTGGTCTCAATTTTCCTTTCCATTTTTTAAAAGTGGAAAGTCGTTTTTCATATGTTTTAAAATAACTGTTATCAATTTCTTTGTCAAAAGTTTCTAAGCACATTTTGTGAAAGATTTATGAAGACTAACTTTGGTTTCAAAAACAACAAATTTAAATACCTTATAATATCTACATAAATATATCTAAATCTTCATGTTCTGCATTCCATTGATACAAAGCAATATCTTGGTGTCCCCAAGCTAATGTATTAAAACTATAGGGAATTTTATACCGCTTATCATCTTCGGAACTCAAAGCCAATTTATTAATTAACTCTGTAAAAATTGTATGTTGTCTAGATCGAAAAACATACATTGAACAAAAGGTTTTAGAATGATTTTCAACAACATCTTTATAATGAATAAAATCCAACTGCTTTTTAATTGCACTTTTTTTAACACCTTTTGCTTTTTTTGTTAAACTGTTTTCCGTTTTAATACAATATGCTTTTGCTCCAGTACCAAAGAAAGCAGTAATGGGTTCACCAGCATATTCATCTTTGAATTTTCCTATAACTGACTTTGTAATAGGCATTTCATGAATATTATTAAATTCATAATTAGATGTGTCAAATTTGTGAATATTTTTTATCATGTCAGAATAAATATTTGGAGTTGTGACTTCTAAAATGAACGAATCGGTATCGGTGTATAAAAGTGAAATATTTTCCTGATAAAGAGGTTTTAAAAAATTATAAAAGAAATCATACATGACAGTTTTAGATATATCTAATATTGAGAAGCCTACATATATTGGTTTATTGTAAGTAACTTGAATCTTTTGCATTTGAATAGCTACCAAGTTTTCAGAAAATCCTTGAAATATGGTTTTGCAATTAAATTCTCAGCACCATCTTTTCTTCTATTTTTTTCCCACTGTGTAACAAGTCTTACGTCAATTCTCCTATCAACATTTTCCATAGTCTTGCCATAAATACTATTATTTGCCAACTTGTAAGTATTACGATCAAATTCATTCTTTGAATCATTTCTTAATCTTGAATTCAAGTCTATATATTTTTTCAACCAATCAGATTGAGAAAACTGTAAAACTCTATGAACTTTAATTAACTTGAGTCCATGTTCCAAACATTGTTTTAATAATTGATAGTGAATAACATATTTTGATTTATCATTTAAATTGGGTATTAATTTTATGCATTTAGAATTTGGCGGTTTAAAGTTTTCTGGACAAAACGGAAAATCGTTATGATAGGAATGTAGACTTGTAGGATATTCTAAATCAACTTCTAAAACATATCCCTTATTAGATTTTTTAGAAATATTCATAATATTTAAATCATTGATTTCTTTATCTGTTAACCAAACAAAATCTCCCGTTGGAATGTGCTGTGAATTGCATAACCATACAAATTTGTTGCATCATAATAAATTATGTATTTAGTTGGCTTTAAAGGATCAAAATTTAAAAGAAATGGGTTATTAGCTTCAGATTTTCTACAAATGCAAGAGCTCACACCACCGCGAACGCTTTTTTTGAAAAAGTGTATCATATCTGGATCAGTTAACAATTCTAACTCTATTCCAGTATAACGCAAACAGGCCTCCCAGGATAAACCTGGAAAAGTGTAAAAATGAGCTGGATCGAGCTTATATGTGGATAAACAAGTGCTTCTAAAATTTTCAAAAATATCTGCCAAAAGTAAAGTATCAGAGAGTAAGTAAACGTCGGAGTATTGACCAAGAGATTCACATTTAAACAATTGCCAAACCTTTACAGCTCTTTGGTATTCTGCATCACTGATGTGCTCATCCGTTAAAGTATTATAAAATTGGTCTTTCTGAGGTAAAGTTGTTTCTTCTAATTTTAAATAATCATCAATATAACTGTAAGGAAATACACCTTTTTGCCGAATAAGTTTAAATCTTTCTTCATCATTGAATTTTTTTTTTATTTCCTTACATTGTTCATCTTTTAAGCTTTCAGAGAGTTTTGATAAAGAATGGGATAGAAATTGAAAAGAATCAATAAACCTTAATGATATATTTTTTTTCTTAGCCTTTTGTGTCTTTTTATCAAAATAGTTATCCACATGAATAAGCTTTTCAAATGAAATATATTTTTCCTTGTTTTGTGCGATAACTGTTAGTTGTTCTTTGTTTAAGCATAATTTTTTAAGAAATAGATGAGAATCATAATTACGCAAATTATGCAATATAACTGGAATAAAGTTAGGTATTCTGTAATTTATGTTGCAGAGTGAATGAGCTGGACCTCTATAAAGACCGGTTATATGACAATGATCTGCAACCCTGTCATTTAAAAGAGGTTTATTACAAATATGACACACTTTTTCATAGTTATGATAAATTTTGTCCAGTTCGTTCAAAGGGATCATTTTTTTAGGAGCCTTTAAATATTTATTGTATATGTTATACACATCTCTTTCTAAAGAATTTATAAATAATGTATCACAATTTTGACCTTTATATTTTTCAAATTTAGAATAATTATCGTCGAAGGAACATTTAATGTAATAGGCAAATGAATGTGGAATATGTTCATATTGTTTTAAGGTGTATGAAGTATTAGGATTTTTATCAACATTGTCATTATTTAAAGGCTTTAAAATGCATTCAAAATCTGCATACACCACGAATGGAACTTTCATTTGTTTATGATAATTTACAAATTTCAAAATATTATCATATGAATAGTTTCCAAACTTATCTTTTATTAATTCTTTAGAAGGTAGGTTAATTCGTAAATGATCACAATCATAGCTATTGTGTTGTAATAAATTTTCTTCTGTAGGGAAATATTGTAAAAACCATCGCAAATATATTTTTTTCCGTGATGTTTAGAAATTTGTGCAGAAACTAGTTTTGATAAATCTTTAATATAGCAATAATGAAAAGTTTTTTCATCATCATCACTTATTAACAATAAATTGACATGTTGATTTTTTTTATTCTATGAATAATAAAGTGGACCAATTACTTCATACCCCTTTTTAGGATTTATAATTTCTAATCCATATACATTAATAGAAATGTTATTTTTTTCTTCAAAAATCTTAATGTTCTTTAGCAACATTGGAAATTCTATACATGACATATCCAAAACAGAAGAGTAGTGTGGGTAGGATGAAGTTTCAAAATCTAATCCGCTTGGTTGGTGAAGAGCAGACACAACTACCCAGGCGAAGCAAAAGTTGTCATCATTCCTAATCTTGATCACAGCTTGACGTCTCTTGATCTCTTAAGGAAGTTCGATGAAAGATGAGGCTCTCAGCGGATTGTGCTTGTTAAAATTAATTTCCAAATGAAGTAAATTCATCAAAGCCCATCCTGCAACGTAAAAATTAAAAAATTACTTTTTTTGTTGCTGTTGTAAAATCGAAAATAAATTCTTTACCTGAATCTCTTTCTGCAAATTCGTCAGCTTTCTGGTCAATAATGGTGCAGATTTGCTCTAACAGTTCTTTTTTCTGATATCCCTGGCAAATGACTTGGAACGGCGCATTAAAAGATTTGACATCATAGCTGTCGCTGCTGGGGTTAAAATAGAAACCGAACAGTTCCATATTTAGCTTGATACATTTATGTTTCTGCAGTTCTTGATCTATTAGATGTGCAATTTTGTATTCAAAATGTTGAAAATATTCTTTCACATTTATGAAGTTTTGGTGTGAGGAAATACTATAAGATATTATTCGTTCCCTGAATGCTGACTTGATAATTTCAACACCTTCCTCCAAGACTATTTTGGAATTGTTCTTGTGCACACTAGATCGAAGATGTCCACCCCATAGACTTTGGTTTATATTTTTCTTGCATTCTTTACAATATTTTACAATATTGTAGAATCTATAAATTAAGAAAAAAATATTTTACAAAATATAACATGAAAAATAAAATGTTCTTACCTTTAACAAGCTTTGGTTTTTTCAACCAACTGTTGAGTTTTGTGGAATTTCCGTTAACATGTTTTTTAATATGTCTCAATAAATTATCCTTTCTAGTGAAGACTTTATTACATGTTACACACTTATGCATTTCTGAAGTTTTCTGGATAATAATAATAATAAAATTAATATTGTGCATTTCTATTTAGTTATAGTCAAATTTTGAAAAAAGAAATTGCATTTTTGAAGTTCTTTGTATAATAATAAAATTAATATTGTGCATTTCTATTTAGTTATAGTCAAATTTTGAAAAAAGCAATAGAAATTAATTGACTTTATGAATCCATTTCTTTAAATGAGTCAACTAATTTGTCAAAGGCCTGTTTAACATAATTCACCGTACTTTCGTCTCCCTTTTTAATTGTGATCAAATTAGTTAAATTTTGAATAGCGAAATCCAGACACTTAAGGTTTGCTATTTGTTTTTTATTTTTTTTATTAATTTTAAATTTTTTTTTAATGATAAATGATGGTTTCGAAATTGAATTTTGTTCAACTGGTGAATTATTAGGAGAAATATCCGAAGTTAAATTTGCTTCAATTTGTTTTTCTTGCGAATCAGAATTTACAATAGCATATGGTGAATTAATAGAAGATATAGCCGAACTTAAATTTTGATCAATTTGTTTTTCTTGCGAATCAGAATTTACAATATCATATGGTGAATTAATAGGACAAATAGCCAAACTTAAATTTTGATAAATTTGTTCTTCTTCCGAATCAGAATTTTCACTAAACAAAAAAGGAGAGCAAATTGGTCTTGGAGAATTAATTGGCGATTTTAATGTTAAATAATTTGGATTAGATTTTTGAAAACAAACAATATCCTCATAGCTAGAATTTTCGAATTGATTTTCATCAATGTCATTCAGTTCTTCAAGAGTTTGTTTAGTTTTTGTTGTAATTAAGTCCGTTTTGTTGTCAATAATGTCATTAAGATCGTCAAAAGTTTGTTGTTGAGTAGCTGTAAATAAATATTTTTCGTTGTTGTGTTTGTTGGCATTATTCTGAACTTGGCTATTGTAAATAATTTCATTCAAGTCCTGAATAGTTTGTTGTTGACTAGTTGTAAATACGTCTGTTTCATTGTTTTGCAAAATTTTGCATTTGAGTACATGTGTATAAGTCAAAGTCATTGTCAATTATTTTGCTACTCGATGCCAAAAAATTGTCCATTATGAAAAAAATCGTAATAACAAATAAAAATGCCACAAATGTACATAAAAATGTCACCAATATATATAAGAATTAAATCTTGCCAAATAAAAATGTTAGAAATAAAAATAAAAATTAAAAAATTACCAAATAGACACAATGTAAACACCAGAAAACTCGCGAGCTCTGCACAGTGTGAATGCAGAAATCAATTGCATTCGTCTCTTCGCTGAGGCGATTTTATATGCAAAAGTTAATCACATGTGTCCTACTTAAAGTTGAACGACAATCTCTAAAACCCACTTTCCCAAGCCGATCAACAACCTTACCCCCTCCCCCTTCCCCTCCCCTTCCCCCTCCCCCTCCCCCCTTCCCCCCCGGACCCCTGAATTTCCGAGACTCAAATCCCGGCTCCCCAATTTCGGGCTACCCTCTTCAGGTTTAGTTAAGTTAGGTTAGGTTATGTTAGGTTAGGTTAGGTTAGGTTAGGTTAGGTTAGGTTAGGTTAGGTTAGGTTAGGTTAGATTAAAAAAGAAGAAAAGAAAAAAGGAGAAGGAAAAAAAAAAAGAAGAAGGAAGGAAAAAGGAGAAGGAAGGAAAAAGGAGAAGGAAGGAAAAAGGAGAAACATATAAAAAAGAGAAAGAAGGAAGGGAGAGAAAGAAGATAAGGGGGGGATGAGAGGGGGGTTAAGGGGGGTTGGCGGAGCGAGGAGGGGGCGAAGCCCCCCCCCCAGGAAACTGACAGGGAAAGGGACAGCGAAAAAAAAACTTAAGTATTGCAGGTAGTAAAAGTGGAGGTCGATGGGATATATACTTAGGAACATCCACTCGACGATCATACAGTATCATTCGCTGTAATATCAGTTGTCGATATTATTTATAACCTATAACCAAAATTGTTTTTTATCAAATATATCTATCTAAATCTAAAGCTCCTAACGATGGCAGAAAATATGATTGGAAACGCTGACCAAATTGAAGAAAATAATGTGGAGAACGCCGCTCAAATTGAAGAAAGAGAAGAAATTTTTATTAACTTGGAAGGCGATTCCATCACTTATAAACATTCATTTTTGGACAAATCATCTAGGCTTGTTAGAAGATCATTCTTGTTTAACATCGACATTAATTATATTGAGGAGGAAGAAGAAGAGATGGAGGAAGATGATCAGGAAATTGACGAAGGAGTGGACATGGATGGACAACTGCTAAATTTAGGAACCGAGGCTGACGTAAAAGTAAGCAAGTTTAGGGCTAGTGAATTATTTAATAATTTTGAAGAAAAAGATGTATGTGTTATACAAAGCTACTCTAAAATTGAAAGTCGAAGACTAGGAACATTTGCTATTTGCCTCCTTGTAGTGCAATTCACATGAGATATTTACGGAGAGGGGAGTCCGATCATGTGAGCTGCCACTACAAAAGAGCTTATGTTGTTAGTGCTTCTGATTTACATTGTGCTATTTGTAGGATACATCTTTTTCTACTAATTCCTGAACATGCTTGCTTTTACTGCAATAAAAATGAAAAAAAAGAGATAGAAGATTATGTTGTTAAATATTAATAATAAACATAGTTTGTAAAGGTGATGTGTAGATTTTTCAACAATATTAATTTTAAATATAGGTTATAAACGTAATGGGTAGATAATGTCAAAAATATTAATTTTAAACATAAATTGTAAAGATAATAAGTAGAATACGTCAACAATTTTAATTTTAAAAAATGTCAACTGTTACTATAAGCGGTTTTATATTTTCAGTGCTATATGCAAAATACTTCTTTTTATTCTAACATCTGACACTGTATTTGTAAATGAAATAGCTAATCATATGTAAAAAAAAAAAGTGTCGATTATGTCAACTGCCACTAGAAGCACTCATATATTAGCATAACATTTTGTTAACGCTTGTTTCTGTATTTAATTGAGTTTTCTCTTACTTGATGCAAATTATATTAATATTATTAGTATAATTAAAAAGTAGTAGATTAGGGTATGCCGGTCCGACAATCAAAATCGTCATTTTTACATGTAAATTCCCATAAGAAAATTTAAGCTTCGATTTGCAAAAGTGGTGCCATTTTAGGGCGTGGCACTTTTTGTGTAAACCCATAACAATTGTTTTGTTATGTAATGTGAAAATTAGTATGTATTAAAAAACTTGTTAGATCATTGTTGTCGTTTCAATATAGGAAAAGGAAAAAATGTGTGTCAATTATTGTATATATATATTTACATTTACTTTTTTTTACAAAATTATTTGTTACCAGAGTTTTCACAAACACAAATTATAAAAAAATATTATCCTCTTTTTAAAATTACAACAAAATGATGCCTAATTACATCTTTGAAGATTTGTACCAAATAGTAATATCTAGTGCGACATACAGGACAATTGTTTACCATTATAGAACAACAATTTTCATCATTCCATCTTAAAATACATTTTAAACAAAAAATGTGGGAACATGTATTTGGTCTACATGAATCATAATATTCGATTATTTCAAAACAAATAGCACAAAACACTTTTTTCTCTTCACTCTCAGTTTTGTTCAAATTTTTTAAAACAATCCCATTATTTTCTTCTCGAACTAATGGTATATTTTCTTCTTGAACTCCTGGTATAATTTCTTCGAGGCTAATTGTCTGAAGCGGAATGGATCGATTTCTTTCTCCAACTGATTCACTCATTTTATTTTAATATTATTATTAATATATTTATTCAACAGATTTTTTTCTTTTAACAGTCACTCGTACCTTAACATACTAAAATGATCTTGATGCACCTATTTATAAGACTTAAGAATGCAAAATCAAATGTGGGAGAACAAAGAGAAAAAATTAAAAATATGATGCGAATGAGAATAAAAGGGGAGGAAGTTAAGAATGAGGGACATGAGAGAGAGGAAGAGGAGGAGGAGGAGGCGCTCCCCTATTATAACTACTTAAATTTTAAACCAAAAACAAGTTAATGTATAATTATAAATTACGTTAAAAAAATAACAGTAAAACGCCGAAAAAATATTTCCAGCCCGCCTACAAAAGTACAGAAATTGGAGAAACACCGTTCTAGCCACATTTGGAAAGGTCCCCTGCAAGCTCATCCCGTCGAAACCCAGAAAACGTCTCGGTGTTCAATCTAGGCAAGAACCAAGCTTTTTAGTCCCCCTGCCAATAGGACCAGCTCAACAGTAGTCAGTTTCACAAGGTTCATAATAGTCAATAAGGTCCCTAGAGCTATCAGAAGGTCCCAAGGGTCAGTTAGTTCCCGAAGAGTCCCCGCAAGAGTCATAAAAGTTCATAGAGTAAGCAGAAGTTCCGCAATGGTCAAAAAAACAATCAGTACCACCGTCAGAAAAGTCCTGGCAGGCTCTGGCAAAAAGTCAGATTAAAGGGACGATCCCATCATCAATTAGCCCCAGTAAACGACTTAAGTGAAACAAAAAGCGAGGCATCAAATGACCCACAAGAAGACAAAAGGACCATGGCTAACACAACCATAATAGACGCAATAGCAAACGCCAAGAAAGCAACAGTGTCTCAATTCATCAGCCAACCAATTTTACACCCATGCAGAAACAGTGCAACCGAATTTATGAGAGGTTACGAGAGGACGGCAATTCCTAATGGATGACGCATTGAAAATCGCCTACATCGGGACATTTTTAGACAGAGCAGCCAATCTCTAGTCCCAAGAGTATAAGGATGCCAATTCAAATACGGAATGGCGGGACATATACGAGTACTTCCGTGAAGAGTTTAAATACTCAGATTACATGGTCACATTAAAGAAAGAAGTGGACGAAAGAAGACAAACAAGCCAGTCGGAAATTACCTCTACGGGCTACGTATCTAATACTAGTCTAAATAACACTTTTTGAAATGTCAAGAGTTGTTGCCATAATAGTGGAAATGAAAGTGGTTTCTATAATCTTGTTTTAATGTATGGGTACACTATATTCAATAGAAAAGTACAATTTTATGTTGTTATTTGATCACCAAAATGTATCTAAAACTAACAAGAAACACAAAATGCGTTTAATATAATTTTACCGAAACAAAAGTTTTTTATATGTTTTTCCATGCACCACAAGGATCGCTAGTAGGAACGCAGAATCCTATTTTAATATTTATGCATATACTTTGTTCAGACAAAAATTGAAAATTTCAGGCGCTATTTTTAGCATCTCTGTTAAGACATTTACTTAGTCAGACATAAGTTCATCTGTGAATGTCCTAGACGGTCCTCTTTTAGATATCCAATTTTTAACCTTTTTAATTGGTTTATTATTTACCGTTATATATTTTATATTTTACTTATTTATTTACAACTATTACATAACAATATTTACAAATATATCACAGTTATACACATTAAAATAAAACCAAGCAGCATTAGACCAATAAAAATAATATGAATGATTTTCTATTTTGTTTTATTTCTCTACCCTCTTTTTATGTAAAGGGAAAAAAACTTTAACACTAGGGTTTGTACAGCTTTTTTTATTATTTTTTATTTACATGTTAATATTGTAATACATGACATTTCCAGGTCTTTATGTAAAAAGTCAGAGACACTCGAGCTTGGAGAGTCACTCCAGTCACCATTCTCCTGTAGAACGTAACAATCAATTTGAGACTTTTTATTATCACTACTACAACTACTTTGAACACAAGTAAAGCTATTATTACTGGAAGGGGAATCTAATGTTAGATCTCCTTGATTTTCCTGATATAATTCATTACAATTTTCACTTACATTGCTCAACACAGTTGAATTGTCAAGTAACCCTAAATGTAAATAGTTGTCAAATTTATCAAATAATACATCACTTTCAGAAAATTGAAAATTGTTACTCTCCGAAGAGGGTTGAACCCTAGAATGAAAGTTGTCATGAATTTGTTTTAAAAACTTTCTATTTCTAATTAGTGTTGAACCATCTTCAGTCAAAATTTTGTAAGAACGTATTCCTACTCGTTGCAGTACAATACCCTTCTTCCAAACTTGAGATGTATCCATTTGATATAAAAATTATCCCTCAGATCTGACAGCAATTTGACACGTTTTTTATCAAAATAATATTTCTGTTTTTGCTTAGCTTTGTCAATGTGTCTGTCAAATCTAATTCTAGAACTGTTATCAGGTACAATATTAGGTGTTTGTAAAAGATCACGCAGTGATCGACCCATTAACATATTTGCTGGAGATGACTCACCATTTAAAGTTGAATTTCTATAATCAAGAATGGCTAGGTAAGGCTCTCTACCATCCTGTTCACATTTTTAAAAATATGTTTGATAGTTTGAATAGTTCTTTCGACTTGACCGTTAGACTGTGGATATTTTGGGGATGATTTAGTATTATTAGTAATTCAATGATTTAAATTCAAGTCCTGAATCTGAACAAACAAAATTAGGAATTCCATATCTAGAAAAAATTGATTTAAGATGTAATATGATATTTTGTCTGATGAGATCCGATACTAAGAATCCTACGTCAACAAATTTTGAATAATAATCTACTGCGATGAAAAATGATTTACCATCAAAATGAAATATATCGCAACCCACTTTATACCAAGGATTTTTTGAGACTTCATGGGGTATCATTGGTTGCGATTGGTTATTTTTGGAAAGTTTCACAACCCAACACCATGTCCTGTATTTGTTTATTCATAAAAGGCCAGTAAGACGATAAGTTAGCTATTTCAATACATTTTTTAATGCCAAAATGAGAATTAAAATGAAGTTTTTGCCTAAATTTATAATACATTTTAAGATTCTCTGAAATATCCTTCATTTTACCTGGCCAGCCATGCAGTATAAAACCCTTTAAATTTTGCAACTCCGGGTCTGACTCTGTTTGTTTAACCAGTTCTAAAACTTTTTCATCTGTGGCATTCAAATATGCCAATACCAAGCATACTTGGGCCTCTATCGCAAGGTCAACATTCTCATTAAAATACTTCATCTCATATGCTCTACTAAGAGTATCAGCAACAACTAATTTTTTACCTGGCTTATAGACTAACGTAAAGTTATACTTTCGTAGCTGAACAATTATTCTTTGCAATCTTGGTGGACAGGCATTAATTGACTTTTTAAAAATTTAAATAAGAGGTGAATGATCGGTTTTAACTACGAAGTTCTCCAAACCAAATACATATTGATGAAAACGTTCACATCTAAACCACACTCCGAAACATTCTTTTTCTATCTGAGAGTATCTTTTTTGAGTATCGGTCAAAGCCCTTGAGGCATGCGCACAAGCAAACCCATCCTGCAACAAAGAAGCACCCATACCATCTCTGGGTGAATCTATAGATATAACTACAGGTTTAGTAAGATTTGCACGTAAGTGTTTCGCACAAAATGTTTCTTAAATTTTGAAAAGTTTGCTGGTGTACATCCTCTCATACAAAACTGACATTCTTTTTTAAAAGAGATCTTGAACAGGCAGTTTTATCAGAGAAACATTCAACAAATGTACCTAAATATGTCACTAAACCAAAAAAGCGCTGTATATACACCTTGAATATCAGTAGGTCTGCACCTACTGCATATTTTTTATAGCCTCTACTTTTGTTTCATCTGGGGTTATGCCCAAATGAGAAACTTTATGTACCAAGTATGAAACTTCATTCACACATAAACCTACTTTTACTTTTACTAAAACGAACATTATGTTCTTTTGCTCTTTGAAAAACCCGCTTCAAAGTTTTAAAATGGGATTCAATTAATGACTATAAATAAGTAAATCATCAAAATATATGCCACAACCCTGTATATCAGAGAAAATGCTCACCATGAGCTCCGAAAAAACTTCCGGAGCATAGGAAAGACCAAAAGGCATACGCAGATACTTTCCCTAAATTACCTACACTAAAAGTGCACAACTTTGAACTTTCCAGATCTAAAGGAATCCTTGAAAATCCTTGTGTTGTATCTAATGATTTCTCTTTATATCCAAATTTAAATCTTTTGGATCTAAACAAATTCTAAGAGAACCATTATTTTTTGTAACTATTACTATAGGATTTAACCATTCAGAACTTTCGGTTGTTTTTTCTATTATTTTATCTTTTTCTAACTGATCTAATGTTTGCTTTAATTTATCCTGAAGGACAAAAGGTATTTTCCTAGGAGGTACTACTACTGATCTATAATTTTCTTTTAGTTCAATATGATAACTTTTATCAAATCTTCCTATGCCATGAAATAAGGAATCAAACTCTTTTAACATATTATAACAGTAACTCAATCTCAAATTTACTATCACAATGATTATCATTTGCAATATTATCCACTTTTTTAATTAAATTTAATTCCATACAAGAGTCGAGACCCAGTATAGGTTTACCCTCCTGGCCAGCCACGTAAAAGGAAAGAGTGAACTTCTTATTTTTAAGAAAACAATCAAGAGTGCATTTTCCAATTACAGGTAAATTATTTTTTGAATAAGAAGTCGACACTTATTCGGCACAATTTATTTATATCATAGTTTATTACCTCCAAAACATCTACAAGAATCATATTGGCCATTGCTCCACTGTCGACGAACTCGACCGACCTTCCGTTGATTTTCACTACGGCCGTCTATGAGCCCCCATGAATCTCGTTGACCTCTGTGCTGTTGATGCCACCTATAAACAAAAAATTATCAGAGTCTCTGCTATCTTGCGTATTTTCACAATTATAACAATTGCTGTCATCTACCACATTTTCTATGTCATCTACTACATTTTCTATGTCATGTATTATATTTACAACTTCATTTACACAATTTACTCCTTTTTTTATTACGTTTTAAGGTATTAAAATCTGAAAAGTAATTATTACTATATCTATTATTTTTGTTAAATTTTTTATACAATTATTGCCCTTGTCAGTTCCAAAATTATAGTGAGGAATTTTGCTTACTCGGTTTTTTCTGTTGCCTCCAAATTGTCCCTGTTGCTGTTGTCCCGAACCTCCTGGTTTTCTTCTATTCAAACAGACTGCCGCACAGCGATTTTTGCCTCCACAGGATCCACAATGTCTACCAAAAGCTGAACATCTTCCATAACCATGCCTCAAGCCACATTTTCTACAGGTTTTCTAGTTGTTAGCTGATTTTCTGTGCACAAAATCGACATCTAGGCTGCTGGACTCACGAGTAGCATTGCCATTAGTAATTTCTCTACACCTTTCTTTGCGTTTTTCAGTGGTAATGCAAATATTAACTGCTTCTTCAAGGTTATTTGTGTCACCCTGAAGCAGTTTTTCTCTCAATTTTCCAGACCTGATGCCACAAATCAAGACATTTTTAATTAGACTGTCTTTTAGGTCTCCAAATTCACACGAAATTGCCAGATTTTTAAGCTCCATAATATACTGCTCCATGGTTTCGCCTTTGCTTGCATATTAAAGATTTATGACGTAGGTAGGTTAGATTCTTTTTGGGCAAAAAATGAACCTCAAATTTATCAATTAATGGCTGAGGTTTATTCTTTTCGGTTTTAAGAAAGGTGAAAATGTTAGAAATTCGAATACCTTATTCTCCTATTAGTGTGAGGAGTTTTGCACGCTGTGTAATTTCTTCCTTCTTTGTCAGTTCTGTGACCTGTAGGTAGGTCAAGAACCTCTGCTTCCAGAATGTCCAATTTTCGCTGAGATTTCCGGACATTTTCATCGGTAAGACTCCACGAAAATCCATTATAACTTTTTCTTTATTATGTTGTGAACAATTTAAAACAATAAAACTTTAACAACGCATGAGGATTGGCGAGATGATTTAAGATTTCGATTTTCTTTACTTAGTTTTCCGGCTACGCCATGTTATATCTTGTATCTCAAGGTGGTTTTAGGTTAGGTTAGAGAGAGGGGCCAGAGGACGAGCAGAAACAACACGTAGAGTACTGGATGACAACAGCCTTTATTTTACGACATGGCCGCTTTATATGTTTGTACATTAACATGCTGTGTTGCCATAACTCACAGTAGCTAAACCCTTACTGAATCATAAATAGAAAAGTTCGCTCAGGCGTGAAATACGTCTCAAACACTCTCGTGTCTACATGCCAAAAACAAATTTCAAGCGTGAACAAAACAGTCACGACTCGCCCTCACGTTTCAACTCAGGCGTAGTATCACCCTTATTATTTCTTTTGTTGCATGATAACTTGATAAAGGATTGCATCTTCTTACGGCAACTTTAAATAAATCTTACTTTTGGAAAGCGTATGTACTTGACCTACATCTAAACTAATAGTTTACTAAAATATACGTTGTGATTTATTAAGTTTATCTAATGGTGAGAAGGTATTAGCGTTTATTAAGTATTACCCTATGTAATGAATGCAAATATATTTATCATTTACCGTTCAAAGAGTATTTATTTAATTGAAGATGCAGATTTGCAACGGTACAATCGGCATTTCTCAGCCCATAAGTACTTGCTTATGATGAATGTAAACAATTCATGTATGATTAACAAACATGTAAATTTCTAATTTGTAATGCCAAGTAGACAGGTTCCAGAATCTATCTAAATAAGAACATAAATCGGTGGTTAACTATGCTGAACTACTCTGCCTAAATGAATTCCTGCATAGTAATAACGTTTTTTTTCTGCTCAAGAGTAAATTAATTCTAGTGACAAATTTAAAATAAGTTATGTAATGCATACATAAAATTAATTAATATGAAATTAAAGTGAACACTTTAAATTTTTAATTATGCTAAACTTGTATCCTTCCCAAACGAATTCCTGCATAGTAGTAACGTGTTTATCTGCACAAAAGTAAACGATGTGGAAAATTAGGAATAAAATAATGCTTAAATGAAATTAAATAAAACAAACTTTAGGTCAACACCTCAGATGAAAAGTAAAGTCAAGTGAAAAGTAAATGAAGTTATTTGAAAACAAAAGAAGGACCGAGTTTAAGGGAGGTGGGAGTATGACACCTCCATTCAATTTTCCGCACCGATATCTATGCGGAAAATTGGTTTTCCTGCACTAGTACAATTTTTCGCACGTAATATTTCTAAATTAATTTATTATTTATTAATTTATTAATTAACCGTATTTGATACATATCTCAGAGTGTTAATGCATTTCGTTTCGGTTAGCTACAAGGTTTTCCAGGTAACTAAGGACGCTTAAAGTCAATTGTTAGAAATCAACAAACTGACATTTCGACATATTTATTTGTCATTAGTTGCTTTTATATGTGCGTATTTTCCATAATTTTGCATTATTACAATGAATTTAAGTGAATTTGACAATCTGGCCATGCAAGACGAGGTTCCAGAATATATTACGTACGCAGCAAAAGTAGATTGGCATTTGCTTCCAGAAAAATCCAAAGTCATAAAAAGATACATTCAAGAGTACGAAAAGTTCATCAAATGGTGCACCGACAAGAAAATCAACAACATTAGTAAAGAAGAGGTACTTCTAGTTTACTTTCAAGAAATTTCAAAGAATTTTCAACCTAAAAATTAAGAAAAACGTCGATATTAGCAAGCATTTTAAACTGATTGCTTATTTAAAAAGAAAATGATAGTTTTTAGACCAAAAAAGTCTTTATTGAAAACATTTTAAACCACGAACATATTGAAAAATTTTTAAGCATTGCGCCTGACGATCCTTATTTACTAATCAAAGTCGCAACACTAATTGGAATCGCTGCAGCCTGCAGGCGTGAAGAATTAACTCATCTATTGTGTGAAAACGTAGTCGAACAAGAAGATTTTTTTCTGGTAAAAATACCAGATAGCAAGACTCACAGAGAAGAAGCTTTGTTATAACTGAAGAAAGAAATCTTAATTTAATCAAGAATCTGCGTTTTTCTATTTCCAAAAAGGTAAATGTACTACTCGAACTGGTGGCATTAATAAGTTTGGTAAGATGCCATCGGACGTGGCTGTTTTTTTGAGACTTCCAAATCCAGAAACCTTTACTGGACACTGTTACAGACGCTCTTCAGCTACTATGTTGGCCGACGCTGGAGTGGATATTACTAATTTGAAACATCTCGGGGGATGGCAATGGACTAAAGTTGCAGAATCATATATGGACGATTCCATGGAGAACAAAAAATGCATCGCCAATCATATTCTTTCTATGTTCTACAGGAGAAAATTCCAAGGAAAATTCGCCTCCGCCTTTGCCTTCTACAAGTTTCGCGTATGAAATTGCTAGTACTGCTGACAACAAGAGACCAGTGAATCAGCACCAATATGACAAGTTGAGTAGAAAAAGTGTCAACATTATTGCCAGCACCAAAAAGGCTAACCATCTAAATGCTCCCAATGTAGTTAATAATTGTCAATTTTCGCTTACCTACCATGTTAATTACAACAAAGAATACATTTTTAAATAATTTTCTATAGCTCTTTAAATATATAATAGTTTGTTTGGTAAAGTTTAATAAAAACTATTATATCACTACGAATTATGTAGTTATTTCCGCACGTCTATGGAAAAACAATTGTACCTAACACTTGCGGAAAATATGTTTTCCACACTCGGCTGTTTCACCGGCAGACTCGTGTGAAAAAATGTATTTTCCTCACTTGTTAGGTAAATAGCTATTGGAAAGAATAAATGAAAATACTAGATAATAAAGAGACAATCGTCGAATCAAGGTTTACTACTGCTTAGTTACTAGTTAAAAAAAATCAGCCGTAATTTTTAGCGAATACTATAGGCTCGTGTAATAAAAATGTACAGGCTGAGTTCAAATATCGAATTTTGTTTGCAATATGTAATTTATTAATACTGGATGGCAATTATGTAACATCGATTTTGAAAAAATCATTAATGCGATGCAAATCTCGTCCTCGTTCTACAGTGCACCTTGTTGAAGTAAAAAATCACGTCTACGCCTTTAAGGCGCAGTTCCGCATTTGTTGTGTCGCTATTAAGCATCGCATTCGGCATCCAGTTTTTAAAATACCAGCCTTTAGAACTTTTAAATTGATTATCGAAGTGAACCAACAGAACCTCTAGGGCCAAAATTAGATTATGCTGGATGTGGAAATAATTTATTGATGAGTATAAAACATAAAGCTATTCGTTTTTTCAAAGGTTTTCCATTATTTATCTATATATTGTTTGTATTTCGTAAAATATTTTTAATGTTTTCTATCATTTTAATTTAAAGTATTGTACTGAAGCTCCATTACCCCTTTGTTAGTGAAATCAAAGTTCACAGAATAAAGTAAATTATATTTTAATTTTTCTAAATTGGTTTAATATGTTTTGCGATATTCTTAATATTTTTATTTTGGTTTTTAAAACGATTCATTGTTTCGTTCACCATTTAATTAAGTCAGAGAAAATGACTTTCTTGTTTTAGAAAATTACCAAGGAGATACTATTTCAATCAATTAAATTTTTGCAAACCGAATTTGACTATGACATAAGGACGACTTTAGACACTTCTCATTTCGACACAGGACACTGACAAAGAGGACAAAGACTAACCTTTCAGGTTTCTCGAGCATTAATGGATTTTTTTGTAATATTTTAACAAAGTAGACTATTTTCAATTGTTCTTTCAACAAAAAAGATGATTTTGAGGAAACTGTCTTTGAGAAATTAATAGGAGGATGGACATCTTTATTTTTTCGAAAATTTTTGCTTATAGAAATATTTGAAAGATATTAATCAATTTTATTTCTGAAACTGCATGTACTTTTACATTATAAAATATTTTCAAAACACCCATTTTGTTTCTTAGATTTTCAATACACTAACTGAATCAACTTGAGTTTTACTATACCCTAAGCTACGTTTTTAAAATGTTAGGTATATCTTTAATTTTTGTTGCTATGACAATATTTATGTGTCTTCGCTTTTTCTAAATGTTGCCGAAAAAGTATTATTAAATTATTTAAAACTGTTCTTCGACAGACCTGCAAATCTAAGCTTTGAAAGTGACTTAACATCTAGGGAAAGGCAATTTTCTCAAGGCTTTTCCTGTACCATAGACAATGGATATATTTATCCAGCAGCCCTAATGGTAATGGATGCTGAAAAAATTCCTCATTAGATAACGACAATGAGAACAATTCTATCCATGAGTTTAAGCAAATTTTTCAGCAGGTATGTCATCTAAGAATAGCGTAAGGTAAAATTTTATATATATGAAAAAAAAACAGGAAATAGCCCAGTATTGAGCTTGGCCGGCGTTTCACGTTACTCTGCCTTTTAGGATATTCTTTATTCAAAATGAGGCAACCAAATATAGTTAGACATCAAAACTAACTATGCATATTAACGAATGAGACTAAAGCTTATAGCTTTTCAGTTGTACAAAGTGTTTATTATATTTTGTCTGGCTTTTTATCTAAAAGTATTTTAAAATTATCAGACAAATTAAAATACAAACATTACTCGCAACTTGTAAATTTATTTTTATACAAAATTATTTTCAGGTATGTAAAAGCCCTGTTGTTCTAAATAAAATTTGTATACGACAATTATGTACTTTGAAAAATCCGGTACGTTTCACAATATTGAGATCTGTGTAAAATGTTACTCATATTTGATCTGATATACCTTCCATATACCAATATATTAATTTACCTTTCAAAATTACAATCAGTATTTCGGGCGTTTTGAATCATGAAAGAGAAAATGGTTAGAAATGGGAAAACCTTTAAAGACTGGTTTGATTGACCCTATCAAGCGGTACTTCAATGATGGGAGGGGCAAGGTGATAATGGAGACCAACGGAAATGGGAGATTTTGATATAAATCAAGTCATAGTAAGGAAAGCTAGAAAAAACTGTTTTTAATTGTTTTACTTGTTGTTAAGTTAATTTACTTACATATATAGTTATACATGTATGACTCTATTCCTAAACTAGCGTTTATGTTTATTTGTATTTGTATGTTGTAGTAATATAGACAATTTTTTAAACGAGTTACATTTATTTATAAGTAGTTTATGTACAAACGTATTCTGCGTAAAAATTTATAGTTACGCCACTGGAGATGCGAATTCCCTACTGTATAATAAGGTTCAAACATAGGTAAAATGGGTTCCCTGATTGTGAGCGCGTCTTTAAAGCACTGGGTAATTCAATCACACTTGACATAATTTTCACGTTCCTTATTATTATAATTTCCAAAGCGTTTAAAACATAGGAACCAACTAACAAGAAAACATATATTTTCATTTTATCACTTCATATTTTTAACAGAAATCGATATAAAAGAGACCCAAAATGTGGTGAATGAAACACCCAGTACATCATATATATTTTCTTATTTTTCAAAAAGCGACATTAATTCTCAGAAAGTTATATTGATACAAAAATGTTAGTCACAACATTCAAATGACCCTGTAGGTAAGTATAGGTTATTACGGATAATCTAAATTTTCAGTAGCAATTAAGAGTATTTAAAAAATAAATAAACTAAACCAGATATGCATTCATTTAGTAACGTTCCTTACAACAATACAATACTCTGTTACACTAGAGGTCATAGAAAAAAGTTACTTTTTAAGAAATGTTGGATTTATATTGTTTTTAGATAAAATATTATTGCAACAATACTGCTTGTTAAAGTTATAATTTTGGTCGTTTATCCTGCATACCTGAAAAGTAACCTTTCTCTAGGGTAACAATACCTTCAAAATACTTAACTACTTTTATTATAAATTAATAATCAACATTCCTAATAACATTTTTTAACAATTTTAGTATATTTTGCAATTTGACATTTTTAGATTATCAGAATGCTTATTATATTATAATTTACTTTGAAACCTGAATATTTCAAGTGTATATCGCAAATTTTTCTTATACGACCGTACATAAAAACTGTCTTTCACACAAAAATATAAACCCAAATTAATAACATGTTTTTGTAAAACTTACATTAATATAACATGATTTTTACGGTTTTATTGCGTTGTTGTCTGACATTGATCGATTGAAGATCATTTAACACATCTTTAAATATCCAATTGCTTAAACAATTTATTGAATGATGTTTTATTCATGAATGAAAAATAGCAATTATAGATAATGCATTTAGTGGAAAACAAAGGAGCCATTGTATGTAAGATAGAGCTCAGTATAAATAAAATGATTTTTAAACAAAATCATATTCATTATTATTTATTTTAGGAAATCGAAATAAAGGTCCTAACTGACTGAGAAGCTTTAAAATAAATGAATTGCACATTGCACAAGTATGACCTGGAAAAACGCACTACCCATAAAATATTTTCATAAGAACCTTTTGTTTTCAACTGAAAATATGTGCATTTTTCCGATTTTTTTCATCTTTGTCAATGTCATGTTCGGTTATTTGAATTTACCTATGATATTTCTTAAATAACAGAAAATATATACAATGGTTTATATCAAAAATTAAATCAACAACAAAATCAGTTCTTTGTTCACTATTATGATTCATGTGAAAAATAAGAGCAAATACTCTGGAGTGGGTCAAACAAAAATATTGATTGGATAAACATGACGTCTTTAACTCTCTCGGGCATATAATCAACTAGTCCGGCAATGAAGTTTTGGGGAACAGCTTCGCATTCACGCAAAATCGCGTCCACCAATTTTTGCAAATTTTTATATTAATTCCCTTCCCCATTCAAACGTAACTTAAGGTTACTCCACACATGCTCTATACGATTCATATCCGACAATCTTGCATGTCAAATATTGTTTTCCCTAAGCAAGTCGTTGACGATTCTTGCTCTATGGGGACAAGCATTGGCGACGACTAAAATAAAGTCGCCCCAAAATTATCTGCAAAGGGTAAAACTATATCTCTCAAATATCTTTCTGCATATGTCTCAGCAGTCATACTTTCCCCAATCAGTACAATCGATTCGGTCCTACCATTTCTCTTGATTCCATCCCAAACAGGCACACCGCCTCCTCCAGACGCCACCCTCGCTTCCATATGCTCTTCTCTGAATGGTTCCTTTCTTTTTCTCCCTACTAAAATACGCCCATCAGAATTATTCTGCTATTCCCCAATGTTGATGATCAAGCATGTAAAATTGAGTTCGTGGAGGTGAAGCTGTCATGCAGGAGACATTCAAACCTGCAACATTCCTAAACTGCCTCGAATTAAGAGTTCTTCGGCAGTTTACAGCAAGCAGTACAAGATGGTCGTCTCTACGACTGGTCATCCTGGGTCGTTCTGTTCCACGACAATATGCCACCCTTCCAGATATTGCGTTAAAGTTAGTACAAGGTTTTGAATATTCATCCAAACAATATTTTTGTTCGACGCTGTCCAGAGTATTAGTTCTCATTTTTCAGATGAATCATTATAGTATACAAAGAACCGATTGGTTGTTGATTTTTCGTTTAAGTTCCTAAATAAACTATTGTACATATTTTCAGGGCGAGTTCTTATTTCAGGAGGAGAGGGATAGTAGTTATTAAAGACTAATGAAATGTTACATCCAAAAAATATCAGCGTAGTTTTTCTACAAAATAGGGAGGAAGTGAATTTTTACATTATAGCCCCCAGTCAAAATTTAAGAAGTTGTTACCAATGATTCATTAAATAAATTATATATCAATATATAATAAAGAAATCATATATCAATATATAATGAATAAATCATATATCAATGTATAGATATGACCGGGCGAAATAAATACTCTGTATACATAAAAACATATTGTAAAAGATCAAGTTAATCATAAACATTTTTATATCTAATGGTTTTTACTCCTTACAGGTTCCGAGAAAGGTAAGAAGTCATCCTAACTACTTACTAGACCTTTGGCCATGGTTTAAATAAATCCAATTTATTTTTTTTTTTCGGTAAAATACTGTGATCATATCAGCTATTATTGGATGACTCAATTAGCAAATTTATTCAGTATTGAAAAGAAATATTAAAAAGAAAGAAAGCTCGTAAGCTGTTACATTAGATAATGTAGCTTAATCTTAGCTCCAAAATTTGCTATTTTAGTTCAGGGGGTCATTATTTGAATCTCGCGGAAAATATTTCATCCGTGCAATGTCTATGACTGTGACTTAATAACTGACATAACGTATATCGCAAACAAAAAATGCCAATTTTGAGTTTTATAAAGTATTACATGGCTGTTGATATTATGATAAGTGAAATATTTTGAATCCAGATATAAGTACATTTCATAATAAAGCAAAACACAGATGCAATTATTATAATATAATGGTTAATGGCCTGAGCTTTGCGACGCTTCATTCACTCTAACACAGTGTAAGAGAGATGGAGCTAAGTATGCTAGAAATTTATTACGTTGCGTTGGCTTCAAGGTAAAACATTGCGCATATGTGATGGGGCCAGTCCATATAACCTATTATGTCATTGGTCAAAAATAATATATCATTTTAGGAATAATAATCCCTTTAATCAGACATCAACATTTCAGTCGGTGTTTCCCTATAGCAACTATTTTCTAATTAGCGGCTTAATATGTTCTTACAATTACAGATTTTTATCGTTGTAATTAGTTGTACAATTACATGTTAATTCCTTAACAAATAAACTATAAACCAGAAGTTTAATAATGACAAATATTTTATACTAAACCACTGTATTCCTATTTCCACTTCATATACTTCTACATAATACATGATAATAATTTATAAAAAATGACGTCAAAATCAATTTTCCATCCTGTAGAGTAAAACAAGTAAACAAAGTAAAACTGCACAATAAATATTAAAACCTAAATAAAGCAAAATACATCTTTTGTTTTGCTATAAAGGATAAATTTAGCACCTCTCCTTTATTTCTGCAATGGCTGGCAATAGAAAAAAAATGTATATAAAATATTTTTGATATTCAGCGAACTTTATTCTGTGAGTTGCGTTCACTATACAATGTTGTTCAAAAAAGTTGTGCGTGGTCCAACTTTGTATTTTTAAATGTGATCCTGTATTTTTTATTTCGATTTTGAATTACGGTCGAAATTTCAGTTATTTTTGTATAACATACCATCCTGTAAATTAAATAGTTTTCGCAGAAACGGTACTTGAAGAAATATTTTTGAATTTGCAAATGCCCAAGTTGAACCTGCGATAATTAATACTAGTATGCGAAACGTAAATATGTAATTATTCTTTTGTTTTTGCTTTTGTGTCAAGAACTGTTTATTTTTCAGATTCATAAGAGAAAATATGTAATAATCAGTATCCTTTAAACGAACTAACTGATATGATTTAAGTATTGAATAATTGAAAGAATTTTCTTAATAGTAGTATTACATCGATTCAGGACAACTGGTAGTGTTTGATTCATAAAAAAAGCAAATCATAAGGTGCGAGGAACATAAAACCAATGGTGTTTTGGGTGCAGTGGACAATCCAAGTACAAGTACCTATTCAGTAGAAGATAATTTGAATATCTCACAAAATCTCGGATTATCAGAAAGCATAGATATCATCCTTATCATCTCTGTCTGAACCGAAAGCTTCATGGGGAAGATTTCCAAAACAGAGTACATTTTTGTAGAGATCTTCAAACGCGAATTACCTAATGAAAGTTAAATATTTTCTACGCCGACAAATTTCTTTTAAAATTAGTGAGAATGTAAATATACTCAACAAACACAATTATAGTACTAAAAATTCTTATTGGATGAAGGCTCTAGACAATCAGAGAGTTTGGTCATTAAATGTATGGGGCCGAATTTTAAAACCACAAGTTACTGGATTAAACTTTTTGACGACCCTCAAACGGATGAAATTTATTAAATTTTTTAATAAACAACCCGTTTACATTCTTGGAAGAGATTCCTCGGCAGGTGGTTTGCCAATTTCTCATTATGCCTGCATTATTCGCAGTTACCTGGGTCATACTTATTCAAACGTATGAATAGGAAGAAGAGGGAGGATAAGCTGGCTGGCAAGGTCACCTGATCTGACTACATGCGATTTCTTCCTTTATATATATATATATTAAAGAACAAGTTTATCTAATTCTACCAACTGCCATTGAAGATATGAAAAACACGAGTAGAAATGTGTTTTTCAAAATTACTTTTTTAACACTTTTTTATGTAATAATAGAGACGTTTACATCTGTATTGAACAAAATGGAAACACGTTCGAGCATTTCAGGATTTAGCGTTTTGTAATATCACTTACTTCGTCCATTGCTTTTAAAAAGATTAATCTTTTAATAGTGTTCATATTTTTTCTACAGTTATATATTATGTGTCCCGTTATTAATAAACTAAAAATTAAAATCCTAATATTGTTGTTTGTAAATAGATTTTAACTGGTGTAATTTTCATAATAAAGCTCTTTGTAGCTAGTAGTTGCTAGACAATCATAGAGCAAAATTGGAAATACTTCTTTCATTTTTGTTAAAATAAACTATACAGGGTCACATTTTAAAATCCACAGTTGGAACACGCCCAATCTTTTTAAACCACTCTTTATAGTCAATACGACTCGCACAATAAAGTTCGCTGAATATCAAATATATTGTATATAAAGTTTTTTTTTCTATTACCAGCCATTACAGAAATAAAGGGAGGTCTTGCTTGCTAGGTTGCCAGACCCTGTATATGCACATGAAATATAAAAACCTAAACAAACTGTTAAAACAATTATGTGTTGGGTTTGCTATATAATTCCGGAAAGGCACACGAACTGTGGTCAAGATATAAACAGATTAATTTTGCTTAATCTGGATAGTTCAATGTCTTACTATACATGCAGTTTGTTGGATTGCTCGCCTATAACACGGTGCATCCAAAAATATTGTCACATTATTTACCAAAAGTAGCGGGAGCGATTGCGATGCGAGATCAAAAAGTTGCTCTGCGTTTACTAACACGTCAAGTGTTTGTTGAGATCATGTGTAATTATTATTCACCTTCATCAGATGAGGAATAAGCTCTTTTGTTAACAGCAGAATTCTCGCGTTGGTGTGAATACACCTTACTGTGCAACTAAACTGCATTAAAATATTAAACAAAGGAAAAGATGTTTTTTTCTAGTGATACAGTTCCCCGCTGACATTTTTTAACAATGAGTTGGGAGATTTAAATCTATATAACGAATCCGTCTTATGTTACATGGTTTTAACAACGATGCAACTACCGTATCACGTCCCGACGCCAAACCTAACAACATATCTATCACAAATTGTTTCAGCCACAAATTTTAATACTGTAGAGAATTTGTTCCGTAGACCCTGAAGCCATGTGAAGTCCTAACACTGGAACCTGTGGTGGAAGATAGATCAATCTTCAACCACTACAGAAAATAATAAACAAAATTCACTTGTGGATCTTACATTGTCTTTAATTTAAATAATTCATTTTCATAGTATATAAGGCTTTTATAGTAAAGTTAGTCACCAAAGGATGAAATGTTCGCATTGTAGAGTCTGGGCTATCGATACAAAAGGTCGAGGAATACCTCTTTTTAAAATTTTCATTTCTTTAAATTCTATTCCTTATACAAGATTTTTAGATTCAGACCATTGGATTCCAAAAATGTTGGGCGAAACCCGATGTTGATATTTCCTCCTTCTCTCTATGCTTCCGATGTTCCTTAATTCTTATGTAATTTGTATTATCGGGCTTGGTTTTAGTTAATAAGCTGTGTGGTGGTGGTATTCGTCGAGCATAACAAAGAGGTCTTAGCAAAGCTAGCATCGATATTATAGATGCTTGGAGACCCGTAAGCTCGCGCTCCCATACAAAAATTTCACGCTCCGGCAGTTTCTTTTAAAACATTTGGTAAAAAACTTTTCAGTCCACTTCAGCTACGAAAACCTCAAGTTTCTTTCGTATTTAATACAACATATTTTTTTGTCACTTTAGCTCGAGGGATATTATCTTAAAGTATTAAAACTTATTTTGCCAGAATAAAACGGGGCCTAATTTGAAAATTTATAAACTGACAATGAAATCAAAAACTGATTGCAAATATGAAATGTTCTTTAAAACATGGTGACGACGAAGTTGCGCAACGCAAGCGTTTTGTTTGAGTTTTACCGGTCATGGCAAGTTTCGATTAGTTGGTTGAATGATTCTAACACAGTAGAGATTTATCATATATAATACCACAAGAGAGAGAATTTTGTCGGCAAAATTTTCCGATTGTTTATGAAAGTTTGTTGCGTAATTTCGTGAATGACATTTTTGTAAAATGTCATGAGCAAAATAACCAAAAAGCAACAAACTTGAATATACAAGAGAAAAATTTTACCTTCAAAATTTTTTCTTGCGTGGTATTCGACATGACTATTTCACGAGAACAATGTCTTACCATATATAATATCAAATAAAACAGTGAAATCAAAAAAAATAACTGTCAAAAGCGCGTCTTTTTAGTTGTTTGTATTGTAATAAATAGGGTAATTGGTAAACAAGGATATTTGACCTGGGTGACAGTTGTCAAAATGACAAGATCAATTTGTACTCTAACCCAACCAAATTTTGTCGCTGAAAGACCATCTTGTTGATTTTGTCCAGGTAGGGAGAATTTTGTCCAGGTATGAGTTTTGGCAGTAGAAAACAGGCAGTTGCTATGCCATTTTGCCACTGTAAAACAAAAGAGTGGAATAGTCTCTGTAATAATGATGTGATTAGCTGAAATCGTAGAAATACCATTTTTGCATGACTTTGACTTTAATAAATAAAATAGTTATATTATATAATATCATCAGAAAGCAAATTTTGTCGGCACAATGATTCGATCGCTATGAGAGTTTGTTGTGAACGTCAAAAATGTCGTGAATGATATTTCCAGATAGTAATAAATTTAAATAAAAATAAGATAAACATTTTGCTAGACAAAATTTTATCTCGAATAATATTCGACGTGCTTATTTCACGAGAAAAATAAATTAAACAATTTTTTAATTAACATGCAAATAGTTAAAAAAATACCGGACCCAACAACTGTTATCGCTGTAGTCACCTCATGTTGATTTTGTCAAGGTAAGTCGTTTTGCCAGTAGAAAACAATTTGTTGTTATGGAATATTGTAAGTATAAAACAATGCGAAATAGCCAGAAAAGATACTTTTGTAAATATTTCACATACGATCAGAAATTTTAAAACCAAAATGGCCGATCTAGTCATGAAAGAAGACAAGTTAGTTACTTTGGACGCTCGATCCACACTCTTAACTTTGTTTTCGGTCTTGAGGAAGGTAAATCTGCTCATAAAAAAAGTTAGAATCACAAGTAAAGAAAAAGAAGACCGGCTAAAATAAACTAATAACGAGAGTATATTGAAATGTGTAAAAAAATAATGATATACCGAGTATTTTAAAAGAAACTTTGACACCCAGAACTATTTACGATTTGATGACGATGTTGGCAATGTTGTCAATTTAACCAGTTTCGCAGAAAATGCGCACACTTCTTTTTTTACGTAACTTAATATATTTTTGTTTCCTTTCGATTATCCTTGCCAACGTGATTTTAGTCCCTCAATATTAAATTTCAAATTTTCTTTTAAGATAATAGAGCATTTGTCGTAAAAAGTAAAAATATGTATGTAAGTACTCACTAAACTTAGATACGCTAAATTCGATATTTGACGGTATCTGATCATGCCTGATCTGATGATAATATTGACAATGTTGCCAGATTTATCAATTCTGCAGGATCTTGGTTACTTATATGTAACCCTAAGCTTATTTTAATTACTCTCGACAGTTTCTACAGAGATTATTATTGCCTCATAAAAATTCAGTTTCTATTTAACTTGTTTTTCAAGATATGCTCACAGTAATTTTCGTAGAAAGTACTGGAAAGGTCAAATATATTAGTACATAGTATACTTTAATTTTAAGTATAATATGTACTGAGATATACTAAACTTGGTACACAGGAATGAGTGACCATGGCTGTTCCGATAATAACATTGACATCGTTACCATGCACTTAATTTTGTATAGCCCTGTTGCAACATTTCAGTTTTGAAGTAAATGAATGCATTTTTTATTATTACATCCGCAAACATAAAACTTATTGGTTGTATTCGGTCCATTGTTTATATTTAAGTACAGTTTAGGTTTTTTGAACAATTAAAATACGGATCTAGTATCATAGGACTTTATTATTATTGGTAGGGGTAACCGCAAGCAACGAAAATGCGTGTGTGGTTGCAATTAAAAACCACATACTCATTTTCTTTGGAACTGGTAATGATATTATCATCGCACCAGACATGATACCGTTCCTGATTTTAAATAGTTTCAATACTTGACTGTTTGGTTATTCTATGAAAAATGCTATGTTGTCATATCTTAAAACAAGTTGCATGATATAAAAATATTAAATATTTGAGTAGGGCCATAACAACATCAGCTTAAGTATTCTCGAGCAATAAAAGCGAGCGTTGGGTTACATTTAAATTTACTCATTTCTACGAAATTAGTAAACTTGGCAACATTGCCAACATCACTATCGAATCAGACATATTCAAGTAATAAAAACAGATACAGGATTACCCTAAAAAAAACTTGGCACTGTCAAACTTCGCCAATATTACGATCGGATCCAGAATGACCAATAAGTAAGTACTGAGAATTTCAAGAGATATATTCAGAGTATTGTCAATAAAGCTTTATGTAAAATAAAAGGTCGGTAATACTTTAAAAAAGGTTGCAGAACCGTGTCTAGCTGTACACTAAGAAGTATGGATAATATCTGAGAAGAAATATTTATATCGATTTATGAGTTACACGTTAAACCCAAAGTGATTGTTAACGACTGCCTCGGCAATGCATTTCACCTTGATTTTTTTGTAATGCTAAATCTGTGCCGTCTGCCTTTCCAACTGCTTCTGCTATTTATACTATGCCTTTCAGAATGTATAACAAATAAACCTGAATAGAAAACAATCCAAAGAGTTGCCGTCTCGCCTGCAAGAAGGCGATCTGTCTCGAATATCGCTCGAAGTAATTAACAAAATTAAATTAACAGATGTCTGGCGACTTTAAGAATTTTTTAAATTGAAAAGCTCATAAATATCTTTAACTGTAAAATGGTTTATAGTTTCTTTTCATCAAACGAGTTACTTATTTAAGTGTTAAAATATGAAGTGAAGTTTGGAATTAAATTCATTTTTGGCAATTTCGGTTTGACCTACTATTAGGTTCTATATAGAAGAACAGAACTCCTACTATTTATTTTAAATTTCGTCTTGCCGAAACCTTATCTTTACTATTTCTAAGCTTATTTATTTCGCAATTTTTGTTGTCACAGTTTTCTTCTTAATACTTTTCAACTTTTGGAATCAGTGTTCAGATCTCGTGGAGTAAAGATCCCTGAAGATGCCTCGTGTAATCGAAGGGGAAACGTCGGATAGTAATTCCAATTTGACACGGTCTAATCCCAAGAACCATGATTTCTTAATTGACCAAAGCCGTGAAAGCTTTCGTTCTATATCTTTAATGGTCTATGTACCCCAGCGAATTACTGCAAGCTCTATTGTAGTGGCTAGGTTGGAAGTCTTCCTCGTAAGCGAAATAGGTGACATAGATTAAATTAGGATGTCCAGCTTTAACCATGTATGGACAGAAAAACACAGATTCTTAAGTTTATGGAGGAATTTGGAAATAATTTTTTGACAGAACTATTCACAAATCTTGCATTTATGGAATGGGTAGTGTTTTAAGAGCTTTACAGGCAACTAAATGGAGTGAGTAAGGAGCCAACATTTCAACTACTAAATGTGATATTGTTTTGAATTTCGTCTTGCCGGAACCTCTGTATTACTATTTCTAAGCTTTTTTATTTCGCAATTTTTTTTCAAGTTTTCTTCTTAATACTTTTTAACTTCTGCTTTCTATGGTCCGTTGATTTTTTATGCTTTGATTTATGGCCTTCTTTATTCTTATGTAATACAAAATAAAAGCCGAAAATATGGAAATAAGTAGCAGGACTGTAACGGTTTACGATATGTTATTTTAGAAACAGAATTTTAAAAAATATCTATAGTTGCTACTCAAAAAGTAAATATAAAATATGCACGGAAGTAGCAGAAATGTAATAATTTATTGAACATTTTTGCTATCCATATTTGTTACCATTAGATTAAATAAAAAAAGCATACACTAATCAAGATATTCTGTTATACAAACGGAATTTTAGAAAATATCTATAGTTACTACTAAACAAGAAAGCTGCATCTTTAATGGTCTCAAAAATTTTCACTATAAAAAAACTCAGCATTGGGATATGTAACCCAGCGAATTACTGCAGGCGGGAAGTTTTCCTCGTAAGATTGAATTCAAGCTGGTGCCTTCAGAAATATCTTTTTTTTTTGTAAATGAGAGTAATTTATTCACATTCCATGTGAAACAGGTGACATGGATTAAATTGGAATATCCAGCTTTAATCATGTACGGACAGAAGAACACACATTCTTTAGTTTAAGGAGGAATCTAGAAATAATTTCTTGACTAAACCATTCAAAGATCTTGCATTTGTGGAATGGGTAGTCTTTCAAGAACGTTAGAAGCGACTAAATAGGGTGAGTAAGGTTTAAGAGCCAACATTTTAACTACTAAATTTGCTATTGTTTTAAATTTTGTCGTTTGCACGGAAGTACTAAAAATGTAACAATTTACAGAACATTTTTGCTACTATTAGATTAAATAAAAAAGCATACACTAATGAAGGTGTTTTATTATAGAAACGAAATTTAAGAAAATATCTATAGTTACTATTAAACAAGCTACCAAACTGCTTTAAGTTTTTTATGGTGAAATTATGACGTAGGTCATCAAAAATGATACTGAACGCAGCAAAAAACTATTCCTTCCGCAACTATAGATGTCACTGAGCAATATTTAAATTTTGGTGCTATCTCAGCGCTAACCTGTCTAGGCAAAACTGTACTGAGTGCTTGAAAGCCTAAGTTATTTTTTAGCATTCGGTTAAGTTTTTCTTTAATTTTCGCAGGGAATATATTTGCAAATGAGAATTCATAGTTTGCATTTGTTTCCATGACCCCCTTCAATTAAGGGCACACTTTTAGTTACAATTTTTTTAACGTATTCAGGAAAATGTAAAAATTGTGTTTTAATAAGTGCGATATCTTTTTTATTAAAGCATCTTTAAAGGCTTACGGCTGTTGAATCCGGAAACATCTTCAATGGTCTTAAAGTTTTCGCTTTAAATTGTTCAGCATTAGGTTATGTACCCCAACAAATTTTTCCCTGTAAGACTGAATGACTGAAGCTAGTGCTTTAATAAATACCTTTTTTTGTGAATGACAGTAATTTATTCACATTCCCAAACCCAAATGTGTTTCGCATTTCTTCGCATACACGATGCATTCCGTACGCGAAATAGGTGACATGAACTAAATTGGTATGTTCAGCTTTAATCATGTACGGAGTTACATCGGACCGAAAAACACAGATTTTTTCGACTCTCAAAATAATTCCTTGATAGAATCATTCACAAATCACAAGTCTTGCATGTAACACTATTCTAACATAATAAATTATCCACGTTCCGTCGTAAATTCGGCTTTCGAGGAATACTACGTCAAGCAGCCGTTGTCGCACTGAGAAATTACGTTTTCGTCTCGCCTCATCTAGCAGCAGCTCGCCGCAAACACATTTCATATGCGTTTTGACCTTGAAGTGAGCAATAAATGACAAGCTTTCTACCAAATGCTGCATTGGATTTTAACGGCAGTGCTTCGTCTGAATAGAAGTATGCCGTATTTGCTTGATACTTTCAAACATATGTCCAAGAAATACAAGGCGGCTCAACACGAAGATTGTTGCAACAAAATCATTTGTATTTTGGCTTACATTGTTTGACAATCAAATTGTTAAAACTACTTGTTACTATGCCGATGACGACTACTGTATAAGCGGAGAGAAATTTTTCTGTTTTGAAACAGATAGACATTTCTAAGTGCCACGTGTTTAGACAGGCTTAATGTCTTAGCATGTTTGTCGATTGAACAGAAACTTCTTTGGTCTATTCCTGATTTGAATGAAAGAGTTACAAAATTATTTGTTCAAGCAATTAAGGGCAGTGTTTTATTTTTTAATTTCATGTTGACTTTGTTAGAATATTGGGAGGCATATTGTATATAAAATGATGAACAATAACTCCAGCAGGTTATTTAACCTTTCAGCGGTCGCGTCTAATATATTACATAAAAGATAAAGAGCTTTTAAACGTTGTTTGCATTGAATATTAAAAAAAACGTAATAATCAGACACAAACAGTGTATTAACTCGCTTTATTAAAAATAAGTATAAAGCACCCTTAAAAACATTTAAAAATATGGAGCAGGCATGAAGCTAACAGTAAACGGATTGATATTATTTACTACAGAAATAATTGGTGAAATCCAAAACGTATTAATGCGTAAAACAGTGATAACATATCATAAGCGTGTGATCTAAGCAAAAATTGTGACACTGTACACAAGAATATCGAGTTGGTCTGATTTTTCGTCTATCGCAAGCGCATAGTCAACGTTGACCTGTTGGTATTGGGAAAGTTGGTGTAGATGTATCTAAGCCAAAAATGTCTAGGTAAGCGGCACATAGCATGTTTACGCAGTCAATATCTCCTTTGGTCATATTGCAATGAATGGCAATTTCTGGCTTATTAGTATCAGCATCTACCTCGTCATCGTAGTGCATACTTGATAAAAGTAAAACATTCTTATTCCTTTTTGGTAACTATAACACCAATGTACAGTTTTTCCGAAACCCGAACATACTTGATAAAATAGCACGATTGGACTGAATAAACTCTGGAGGTAACTCCTTTTTATTTTTGTTACTGTCCCGAAATGGGTCAACTTAAAATCTAAGTAAAGAATATTAAGTAAGTCCATACATGTGAACTAATTGACAACTGTCACATTTCTGTTGGTTCCCTGACCTATTGACTCACAGTCTTTTCACGTCAGTTAGTGAATTACTTTTAGCAAAAGGTCTCCAAGGTTGAACCCGAGATAGAGCTCCATATCGCATGTGAAATAAGTTTTGTATCGGCCATTTCAAGAAAGTTATCCCAAAATTTGTTGGGCTTATTGGGGATGTATTGCCTGAATCCGCATCTCCCACGTAAGGCCTCCAATTTCTCATCAATAGTTACAAATTCAAAAGAAATATAAACGGTTTTAAAATTATTTACAAATCATCAGTTTATCAATTTTGACTCGTTCGGGTCTACTATCCAGATCGTTAAATCGTATGTAGCTCAGAAGAAAACGGAATCTGCGACTGGATATGGTCAATCGTAATAGTTCTACTCCAGTCCCGAGCTTGGACCTCTCCTCAATATTCAAGCGACTAGATTTCGAAACGCCTGCTTAATACAAGAGTCCAATTAGAGCATGAATTTCTATGATATCAGTATCTTTGATATCTCTTCCTCTCGCGTAGTTCACTCTAGTTGTCTGAATATGTTTGTTCGTACAAGTAACAATTATGTTCGACAAACGGTCGTGAAAAAAGTGCTTTTTGCTACTGCCTTTACTCCGGGAAAATATTTTATAAGATTAGCTGATCTGGTTTTTACTCCTTTATTCATAATGATTGGCCCACTCTGTAATACCGTCCTTTCCAATAAACGTAGGACCCTGCGGTAATAATGTATTCATTGCTTCATAATCTGAAATTTTTTATTCGGTATTAGAATTTGTATCTTTCCTCTCAAATTCTTCATCATCGTCATATGCAGTGGGTGGTTCATTATTTTCTTTCAAACAATCTTGCATGAGCTGGTGTAAACGTTTTTGCTCTGCCTCATATGAGCTATCTGAAAAAATAATAATTATCTAATCAAAAAATATCGATAATTTACTTATTTTCTCTTGCAGTCTTGTAATTTTGATAGAAACAGATCAGCAAAATAATTTACCTTTGTCGAGCGTTTAAAAAACTAACCAAGTAAAAACTGTAACACAAATGGTAAACAACGACGAAGTTTGCCAAACGATGTGCAAACGTATACTAATCATAAATTAGCTAAAGACAGGAAGATACTTAGCAGCCTAACAAACGTTGTTACCAAATTTTTGAAATATCGGAAAGAATGGTCCTCTGTGGACTGAGAGTCCACGCGCGACCGATTAGTTAAATTATATATTATATTTTATTTTCGACAAATCGCAGCCTGCAGCATTGTCACTTTCTGGAGTCACGAGCAACCACTGATCTGAATACAATGATTTGTGAAAGTTAAGTATCGAAGCACGAACAGTTTGAACGAGATGAGAGTAAAGGGTTTCCTAACAACTGAATATAGATACTGAGATCAGACCTTATTGTTATAGTTAGTGAATAATAAGTCCTAATTTTGGTTCACTGAGGGATTTTAGCTTCTGACCATTGGTTATGGTCGTTGGCCCAAGAATATGCAGCCATAACAGATCTTGCAGTTTCTCTCGTTGATATTTTTTAATTATTATATCAAAAGATATCTTAATTTACCCGATTTAAAATTCAGCATATTTACTATATTTTGATAGATACAAGTATTTATGTCGTTTCATTTGTATTATCGACTATATTTTTTAGTGAATAAGTTCCTTAAGGTGTTCACCACTTAAGTGGCCAGTTCTGGTGTGGTAGAGGTCGCCTGACTTTACCCCATAAGATTTTTTCTGGGTTTTTTTAAAGAATTAGAAACCCGTTTCAGACATAGGTTGGGAAATGTGGCGCGATTACGTATATTCAATGCTCTTAGGGGTGTTGAGAAGCGCAGTGGAGAGTGCTTGGCGAATAATGGTCGCCAATTCGAAATTTGATGTATGTTTTTAATCTTCTCTAATTATTATATCAAATGGAATCTTAGTTTGTCCGATTTAAAATTCAGCACATTTACTATATTTTGATAGATACAAGTATTTATGTCATTTCATTTTTATTATCGGCTGTAATTATTGTTAATTGTACTTGTTTTTAAAAGCAAACTAAAAAATTGGTTTTTAATATCTCCTATGGTTCGTTCATTCAATATTGAACGCCGTTTTACTTTTTAGTCATACGCGTCTTTGATACCAAATTTAATTGCAAAACATATAAATGATGCTACCTGCATACAATTTTTATTCGTTTTAATTCTACCCATATCGAATTTATTTTTGCGGATACCGATTTTACCGAATGACATTATTATGATAAGCAATTTCTTTGCAGACCATTTCAATTAATACCACAAAAAAGTAGTTGTTTATCCTTTTTTAACACGTATACAGCCTACTTAAAATTTCTATATACATGCGTCTTTTCTTAGTTATTGCATTTCATCAAATCGATGTTAATAAAAATTGGTATGAAATAAATGCCATATACAAAAATCTGTTTAAATATTTAATACATTGATTCTTATTAAAATGTAATTGCTTCAAACTGGATCGCATTAAATTAATATTAATACAGAAAACATTAGAATGCAATAACGACTTTGTGGAGATCTGGCAAATCTGATTTAAGAAGTCATGTAATAAAAAAAAATAATTTATTTTTATCGCATATCAAAAAAAATTAAAGCATCTTTTACGATATCATTTTTTTTTTAATATCGATTCCATTAACACCGTAAAAATGTAAATAGAATAATGCTCATTATTTTGATTTTGATAGTCGTTTATCTGTGATTTATACTACATCAAAAGGATATAACACGAACCCTTTACCATGGAAATTAAAATACTTGAAATATACATTTGAATAAATAAATAAAAGTTAATACGAGATTTAATTGTATAAGAGTTGTGGAATTTAAATGATTAGCGGGTATAAGGTAACTGGTTTTATTTAATATGCATTGTTTTGATTTCGAATTTTTATTAATGTCGATTCTTGTGAATATCAATTTTCATTAAATGCAGCCACCTTGTTTCAATTTTAATTAATTTTTTAATACCCAAGTTTCTGGCTAGGCATGCGTTCGAAAATTTAAATTTGCATCTAAAATTAACCGACTGTGTTGTGCATGACGTCATGACGAGTCGGATGCGAATAATGAAAAACATATTCGTAGGTAATCAATGACAGTTGAAACGTGATTAATTATTGTTCGTTTGGGAATACTTAGGTATTAAATCATTGGGGAATACAATATACACCCCTATATTTAAAATGCGACCACGTACAAAATTACAGAGCATAACGAAAAAAAAGTTAAAACGAACGTATCTAGCTTCCATCATCCTATTCCAAAACAAGCTATTTTACAATCCCTTGATGATTTCCTGGTCTTTTCTACAATCATATATGTTAGAGCAATAACAACGATTTTTGACTTCGTGTTTATATTTATACCAGAATAAAGAAAACAAGGTTTTGAATTTCCCAGCTATAATTCACAGATTACCACACATTGTAATTTGTAATGGCAAATTGCAATTTCTCCTGGAAGCTGTGTGCTGGCGACATACTCTACTGCAGGTTTTTTGGCTTCTTAAACGTGATTTAAAGTAGGCTGACCAGATTTTTTTAAAATGAAAAGAGTACATTTTGACGAAATGTAAAAATAGGTACCAGCGTACAATAATTAATTAAAGTCTTGTCACTTTCGCATGGACTAAAAATAACAAAAATAATCAGAAAATGGCACCAGATTTCGGAAAATAGAGATCTTTTGTCCCAGATTTCTCAAAATAGAGGATATTTGTCGTATTTATGGAAATAGTAAGAGTACCAGAGTACATGGACCTGAAAAAGAGAACGTTCCTTTTAAAAAGAGTATATCTGGTCACCCTATTTAAAGCAAACTGTAGTAAGCTTATATATGTATTTCACTATATCTTTATTTAGAATATTTATTTGATAATTAGGACACTATTTTCATGTTTGTCTCCCTTGTTTAATATGTGAGTAATTATTATAATTTATAGGTATGTGCACTTCACTTTCAAAGCTGCGTGTCGATCAAGATACGAATTTACAAAAATGAACAGATCTACCCAGTGGTGTAATTAGAATGCCGTCTTAGAGTGGGAGGCAAACATTTGATAACTAAAATAAAGTTCTAGGTTCTTGTTGGAACAACATACTCATGAAGACTAAAAAGTTTTCATGTGTTTGTGAAATATCAGGTAATTTTTGCTTGGGTTATTAGCTCGGGAGGGAAGGGGGTCCGGGGTGCATTTGTCTCCTGCACCTACCCAAACCCGAAACTGTGGAATGTTGGAATGCAGAACATGTTATATTGAAGAATACCCCAACATGCCCCATTAGCTTGGTAATTTTGTTCACAAGGTCTTTTTGCTCAATACACAAATCTAATCTACAAAGCTGATTTTTTTTCTATTTTTAGTTCTTACATTCTGGACTCACTTTTTAATTTTTTTTTTAATCTCAACAGCTTGACGGTAAGCAACAATCCACATTTTTGAAAATTTATTATTTGGGAAATTTGAAATATCTTATTATCTTTCTCTTTTGTTTTTCGATTATAATTTCAATCTCGATTTCTACTGCCTGCAACTGCACAGATAGGACATAATAAACAGTATTGAAAATAAAATCTATAGATTCAAAATAATTAGTTTAATAATTTTAAAAACATTTTATTAAAGCGTAATTTCTTCAAACCTTTTCAAATGACAATGCATTACGGTCTATTTGTCTCCCAACCGCTGTACATCGATGTGAAATACTTGCGCGTGAAAGACGAGTTTGAATTCGATCCCTATCATCGTCTTTTATTGCACAAATGATATTAAAAATTCTGCAATCAAGATTATTAGAATGCAATCCAATGTTAGCGCAATACGCAAACCAACGAAGTCGGCTCATACTTCAGAACATAGAATACCAGACCAGAGTGGCTCCAGAATTTTACAAAACTTTTTTGGCGCGAAGACTTCTCTTTCGTATGACGACACATTCCCAAATTAATTTGAGTTATCGAACGCACTCACGTAAACACATTATATTTCTTTTGGGAGGCTATAGATGGAGAAACTTGCGATAATAAAAATGCATTCGAAGGGCTTGTATTCAATGGAAATTGATATCAATGGAAATTGGTTTCAATCAAAATAGATAATTATAGAAATTGCTAGAAATGAAAATACCATTCATAATTGATAATCGGTTATATTGTTTCCCACAGAATACTACAAAGGTATTCCTTAAATATTGGATAAATATTGATATCAACAAATTTGTAAGTAATAAAATAATATTATAATAAAAAAATGCATTTTAATTATAATAATATCATGAAAATTGAATTAATTTTGTAAAGACCCATCCAAATATCCTGACATCCATTTTAATAGCTAAATCAAATGAATTGATTGTTAAACATTTATATAAAGGCTTTAGTTCTGGATGTTCCAAGGAATCAGTTGAAATTACATCTTTATTGTAATATTATAAAATAAATTGCCATAATGAAGTTCCATTCAATTTAAATTAATACCGGGCATATAGCAGACTAAAAAGTAAAACGGCGTTCCATAATTTAATTATAAGTTTTAACATGTTCTGGGGATTTTCTCGAAACTTTAGTCCATTGTGTACTTCAATACGTTTTTCCACAAAGATAGATAGGACTGAAATAGGTGAGAACAACGGGGAGCAGAAAATACAGTACATATAAATATTCTTTTAGCAGTATTTGTTGTAGTTCTTGTTCTTATTTATAAATTAAATGTTCTACAATGTCGCCGCAAAGACGAAAACGCCACTTTCAGAATGCCTGGGCCTCAGAATGAAACAGGTTAAAGGTGAAATTATTCAATAGGTAAATTGAGGACTTTTTTTAGCTTTTTGATTTACTTTGGCCTGAAAGTGAGGACTTTTTTTTTGGCGGTTTGATTTACTTTGCTCTTAAATCAAATATTTTTTATCATTATCATTCCCGGTAGGAGGGGTCTCCAAGCCAAGGATGTGCCTGTGGGCTCATAAGTGCTTAATCCGCCACTGCTTACCACAATATTAAACATATGCAAACAAAATTTAATTCTGCTAGAACTAAACATGAGAAATTGTGAAACATACAGGGTTACATATTCTGTTTGGGGTATTTTTCACAAAAACGCTGAAACACGTGAAGTGGTTTAAATTGTTGTTCGTCTTCTTGTAACATTTTAAGCTCCCTGCAACCTCTTAATTTTTAGGCATCCCAACTTTTTCTTTCAGATGGCAACCTAGCTCATGTAGGGGCTCTATGCGACTGAATCCGATATTAGCAACAAATCAGGGGTCTGCTCATTTCGATAGAGTAAAACGAGTCTATATAAGTTTTTTAAATGAAATTAATATTCGCGGGGGATCCTTAGCTCTCACCTGATGTGAGAATGTAACAAATGCTGAAAGTCATCTCCACTTTCTACTTGACATGCACCGAGTATGTGGTAAATACTATCAACCACTCTTCGAATACACTCGGCTGGTAAATTCGTAACGTGCATCCTTATTTTATCTTCTAGGTCCTCAACGCTGTTTGGTCTATTTTTAAATACTCTCTCCTTCAAATACCCTCATAGAAAGAAATCCAATTGTGAAAGGTCTGGAGACCTTGGTGGCCATTCAATAGGACCCCGTCGACTTATCCACCGATTTGGAAAAATTTCGTTCAAGTACCATCGAACATTTATACCAAAATGCGGTAGCGCAGTATCTTGTTCAAACCATATTCTTTCATGTAGAATATCTGGATCATCCTCGTTAGGAAACATTACTGGTAATGCAGGTATTAAATCGAATTAGAGAAAATCTAAGTAACGCTCAGCAGTAAGATTTTCTTCAAAGAAATGTGGTTCTAAAATTCGGTTATTTATTATGCCAGCCCACACATTGACTTTTTTGTGGCTGTTGGCTATGTCGCTCACGTATCCACTGTAGAGTTTGATCAGACCAGAATCGATAATTATGTCTATTGATCGTTCCATGTAAATTAAATGTAGCCTCATCGGAAAAGTTAATATTTTGAAAAAATATGTTATTTTCATCATATCTTCACAGAATGGCAATCTCCTATCGTAGTCATCTTCAAGAAGCTCCTGTATAAGATGCACTTTATACGCGTGATATTTCTGGTTTTTTGATAATCGCTATACAGAAGCACTGCTGACATCGTTATTTAGCTCTAAGGTATTAGCTGAAGAATGTTGGACTTTTTCGGACTGATAGGAATATATCAAGTTTTTTGTCTTTAGTTAAACGGGTGGTCAGCCCATTTTAAGTAAATCCCTAACTGGCCCATGCTCTTCAAATTTGTGAAATATCCTAATCACACTTGACCGTGTAATTGTATTCTCGGGATACATTTCATTTAACAACACACAAACTTCATCCTGGCTCCGTATTTTGTCTCCACAACCCCCCACATCAAAATTTCAATACGCTGCCTTTCTGAGAGAATAATTCAAAAATGTCAAAATTTCCAAAATGCAAACACTTGCTTACAATTCAATGATCAAACTGAATTTATTATTTTGTGTAGGTAGATATTTGCCAAATAAACAGCCAAATGTGGGAAAAAATTGTCATAGAATTTTGCAATGTAATGTGATATTAGGAACGTGCTTCTTAACGTATATATGAGGCAATAATAAATACCATAATCGTTTAATCAATCCTCTTAAGACCATTCAATGAAATGAATGAATAGGTTGATGGTTACCAAGATCGGTCGGCTTTACACCATAAGGATTTAACTTTGATAGTTAATTTTAATTAAAAACTTACGTGGACTCGTTTTACTGTAACGAACCCCTATTTCTAGTATCGGATTCAGCTTAAGAAGACCTTCTCTAGGTTGCCATTTGAAAAAAAAATTGGTGTGCCTACAAATTAAGGGGATGCAGTGAGGGGGCTGAAAATATTACAAAAAGACGAACGACTATTTAAACCACTTCACTTGTTCCATCATTTTTACAAAAAATTACTCATACAGAAGATATGAATTTTGTGCGTTTCTTTTGAACAACTCTGTATTTTGGCAAAAGAATTACAATCACAGTTGGCAGTTTGTTAGTATCATTATTGATTTTTCAAATTTCGCAGATGACATAAAGCTTGTACCATTACTGATAAAATATACTTACTATGTTTACGTGAACTACCTGGTGTAATATCTGACCAACTACATATTTATGTTTTTGAGGTGTTAGAAAACTACAATGTCACTAAGAATATTATTGGGTTAGCATCAGATAACACAATTACTAGTGGACAACGAATTTATTCACTAAACTTCAAAATTCGTGTAGCAAGTCTCTAATCGGTGTTGGTTGTGTAGCCCAAATTCTGAACAATTACATTTAAAATGCTACTGTGTTACATGCGGCTAATAAACACTGAAGTTATTGTGGTAAATACATTTACATATTTTTTCACTTTTATATGCAAATTATATCAAAGTGGATAGACTTATGACAGTTTTGATAATTCAGAAGTGTGGATGTGGTTCGCACACAGTGTAGTTATCAGTTTGATCAAGTAGTCAACAGAAGAAGGCAACAAAATAAGTTCGGCAGAAGCCGGTTTAGAATATTTCAGCCGCGAAAATAATTGGGACATCGTCTAATGAGTTATGTTTGCTACTAAAACTTCTCACTATTATGCCGTTCTGTATATACTATATTCTAATATAAAAAATTCAGTAGTCAAGTGCAACTAAATATTTTGTTAAAATTGTGTGTCCTATTTGAATAACTACCTCGTTACTCATTATGCAGTGCGACGCGTGGATACGGTTCGTTAATTCGATTATTTAGTTCACATGCATTGGCGCTTAATTCAACGAATTGGGGCATTTGCTTGCATTTTATTTATAAATAAATTCATCCGCAAGAGTTTCAACCAGATTGACTAGACAATATCCAAAAAAAATATTTTTAATGCAGGCCATGATTCGCCGATGCGTGCATACTTTGATGCTTTGTGCAAAAACTGACTACCGTTAGAATTGACTCACAACAAATCGCAGATAGAACAGAACACCCCACACTACGCGGGTTGGCAAATCGTTGTATCGAATCGAAGCAATTAACGAATAGTGGGTAGCGGGCTTTACGAGGTGGTAAAATTAACTGGTACGACGTCCCTTACTCCATGCAGATCTTCAAGGTGAATTTGGGAGAGACTTTGAACGACGATCAATTTTTTGATGATGATGAATATTATATAACCTATTATCTACTAAAATCATTCAGTGGAACAATGAAGAGTAGTGAAGTTGGTATATTGAACTATTTAGTTAATAAATTTGCAATAGTTTTGTGAGTTTGTGTTCTGTGTCCCTAGTACCAGTACCACCGAACGATTGTTTTCCATAATTAATAATTACTAGGGAAAAGTCTCAAATGAGTGTTTTCACTGGGAAGACAGTGATGAAAATTTTTATAATAAATTTCGATGAAACTTTTAACAATATGTTTTATTTTCTTTAGAGTAAACAAGCTATTCTTAAATAAATAGTGAATCTGGAAAAATATAAGTGGAATTCAAAATTAAACGTTGAAGCAGATAGTTCATATCCAAGTCTAGCAACGGAAAATTCTTAATGTAATTTAAAAAAGTGCATATGTTACTATGGTTTCAAGAGCGTGAAGTATGTTTGACGTTTCAACTTTTTGTGATGGTCAAGTTGAAGTATTACTTAATAAAAATATATATCATTAACTTGTATTTGATTTAATCTTACAAAATGTTTAATTCGCAAAAAAGTTTACTTTTTTTCCAAAAAAGTACTTAATGGTTAAAGCAAACTAGAGCATTACAATCCACAGATCGGTTTACGAAAACCTCCCTGTACATGCTATTTTTTAACTACTAGACTAATTTATAAACCACAAAACATGAGATTAGATTGTATAGAATATTTATTGTATTATTCACAATAGAGCAATGTGACGCGTACAGCCAGCTGGTGACATTTCGTGCAATAAATTGCTAACAACATTAATTATTTAGTAACCCGCAATAGCATGTAAAGATAAACCTACTATTTGAACCACTTTTAGGTGAGCTTATTGTTTAGACTATGTGCTGTAAACCGAACAGTTGTAGAATGATGTAATCGTCAAATGCATTTTTGTGGTTATGAAAATAATTAATGGTCTTTATGTTTTGCAAACCAATAGATTTAAAAGATACTATTTGTCGAATATTGAAATCAGTGGCTTTTAGCTAATAAAAATAGACACTGTTCATGCGAAACAATGGTAAATTTTAAAAAACCACAAGCTAATGCAGACATCAAATATTATAAAAAAAATGTCTAGGTAATACGAATATTAAAAATGTTTGGACATGTCTAAAATGCCTTTTTTTTTAACTTTTGATGACAAAAGTTAGGTCTATCCTAAACAGTACTTCTAAGTACCCGTTATTGTAACAATATCGATTAAGCAGTCACTTTGCTTTATATTTGATACTTGATTGAGCATCTTACTTAGAGGACGGACTATGTCCCTGCACTCTTCTCAAGGACGTTAAATTTTTCAAAATTATTTCATAAATACAAATTTTACTTTAAGAAAATGTATTGAATACAGTTATGTTGAGGAAAACCCTTTTTACTTTACGAAGCTGGCATTAGTTTAATTTATTGTCGAAGGAATTCGGTTTGGGCAAAACATACGCCTATTTAATTGTTTTATCGTATAAGTTGATAGGTAAAAGGTTAAGTATAATATTGTAATTTTGGAACATATTTCAAAAAGTAAGAAATTAAAATGTAAAGTATATTACATCAGTGAAATCAGAAAAAAGAATAAGCTATCCGATGAGTGAAAATATATCCGGTTTCCATTTAAAAAAAAATTAAGTTGAGACCATAATTTTTTTATGTGTGTATTCCCTCTGACACTGGACGCCACAAAAAAACTAGGAAAGTAGATCTATAACTTGTTATTTATTTAACCCAATAAGTTAAAAAATAAAAAAGTTACAAGCGTTTAAACTGTGACAAATCTTCATATTAATAACATAAACATCCCCTGTTCAAGACAATATTAAAATACTTCGTCCTATTTTCGACAACAAACTTAAATAAAAAAATAATTTTTCTTTTCTTAAAACCAAATCTACCAAAGACATAAATAGGTAAAAGCCCTCTCCAGCACCATTTATGACTCCTTAAGAACTTGTTACAAAAAAACTTTTGACCCTATCCAAAATCAAGCCCTAAGAATATCTATAGGAGCATTTCTCCTACACTCGTACTGTTAATCTTTTAAAATACGCTTCCTCATTATCCTCATCTCCCATACCCCAAGTCCTTCTTCGAATCTCCTCCTCTTAACCCCTCCACATCTATCACCCAAGGAGCCAATTTAAGATTCCTAATTTTTCTCACCTTTATAAACTTCCCAATCCCGAATACTCCTCCCCACTCAAATTTTCCCTCCTTGGACCTCACCAACCCCTTCTGACAATTTTGATCTCCACTCATTCATCAAATTCCAATTCAACTTTCTAATATCAGAAAAATTTAATCACCATATTCAAATCTATACTGATGGGTCAAAATCTTCCACCAGAGTAGTGGCTGCATTTATCCGTTACAGATCAAAATTCATGTTCAAACTAAATCCCCTTTCTTTTATTCTTTCCGCCGAACTTTTTGCAGTTAAAGAAGCAATTAGACATGTAATTAGCTCCAACCTCTCAAATAAATATTTAATTATTTCAGATTCTATGAAGTCCCTTCATTCTATTTTCCAATTCCCTCCAAAACAGCCATTAGCTATCCAAATCTTGGACCTATTATATATGGAATTCAGTCGCGGCCTTTCTTTTTCTTTTCTGTGAGCACCCAGCCATGTGGGCTTCAAGGGCAACGAGGATGCCGATCTTGCAGCAAAACTTACCATTCGAGAAGGCTCAAATTTCAGTCCGCTATTCCTCCCCAAAGAATTTAATGCACTTGCTACCAAAACTATTGTAAGCGAAATCAATCTATGAAGGTACCAACAAACTCTTTAAGATAAAACCCAAATTTTTCCCCGATTTCCATTTTTCCCAACTATCCAGAAAATAAAACGTGTTATTTGGAAAAGACTTGCAATTGGTCACTCTTGACTAACTCATTTCTATCTTCTAAAGGGTGACCCCCCCCCTATATGTCGAACATGTTAAACTTGCTTGTCCTTTAAACATGTCATCGTCTTGTCCAACTTACAGCGATACAAGAAGAAAATTTATCAGGTGATTACTCTTCAGATATGAAATTTTCCCTTGATAAAAATATATCATATCCTGATATTTGATCCTCCAACACATCCTAAGGGTGCCACATGATCCTAGATAGCCACGCGCCTAATTTCAAAATCAATCAATCAATCTGTACAATCATTTAGGTATGAAAAAGGTCAGTGCAAGATTAGTTCTCAAAAACCTTTCGGCTATTCAATAATAACGCCGTGTCAAGGATACGCGACCTTTTTTGGAACTGTGTAGGCCCGAACCAAAGCCTGTACAAGGGATGAAACTATAGTTCTCTACTACGATCCTGTATAGAAAAGGGAATCATTGGAGTGGCGATATAAGGCTGAGGCACCCCCAAGAAAATTCAGAGTCTGCCAGACAACAAAAAAGGTGATGGCCACGATCTTTTAGGATTGTGAACGAATTATTTTTATTTTTATAGATTTTAAATAAACCAATACCATCGTTGATAGAAAATATTATGTATCATTGTTACATAAATTACGGGACTGCGTACGTACATCGCGGAAAACTGACCAGAGGCGTGCGTCTCTTGCACGATAATGCACCTGTCCATACTGCTGGTGTTGCACAAGCTGCCATTTTGGACTATGAGTTCCAACAGATATATCGACCTCCCTATAGTCCAGACATTGCTCCCAGCGACTACTATTTGTTTAGATACTTGAAAAAGGTTTTAGTGCATTTTGTAGACAAACAAAAAGAATATTTTTTTAAAGAGAAGTCAAGGTGGACTATATTGGAAAATAATAAAAACATAGTTAGGTTAGAAAATTTTGGCGCTCACCACGTAATATTTTATTTGACATTGAAAATTTCACTTTGGTGTTAATATAATAAAGATTATGTGGTATATATGCACACACTCAATGTAGAATAAAAATATTTTTTACTTTTTAATGCTTTTGTCTATTTTTTGATATTTTTTTTTAAGAATACTTAATTACTAGGTATATACTAATATACATGCTAGTTTAGTACCTGTAAAATATAAATAAATAAAAACGAAAAAGCAACAATAATGAAGTGTAGTGCCTAATCCAATTATATAAAGCTGACCCGTCAGGGCCCGCAGGATTTCAAAGAATAAATTATAAATGACTACAAATTAATATTATTCTGGTATTGTTATTTCACGATCTGTTACATTATATTAGTCTAAGTCACTATCATACAATAAACACTAATGTAGTATTTAGAATGTGCGAGTTTTCTGCAAGAAGTTTTCTTAAAAGAATTGCATAAATATTATCAATAGCTTGATGTAACTAAAAAGCAAAATTGTTAATATTTAGAATAGTAGTACTCCATAATAATTATAAAGCTGTTTCGCTTATAGATAAAATGTATATTAAGAAAACTACAGTTTTCATGATAATGTATTCTTATTAGCCACAAAAAAAACGCATTAATTTCACCAACCTGTTGAGTAAATCAACTCTATAAACAAAATTTAATTTCAGTTTGGTGAAAAATGAAAATGTACCTATTTTTTAATTGATTTAATCATTTCTGTAATTATTATAATTCAGAGAATTTTCATGCTTGGTAGAAATAGAGTAAGTAAAGTATTTTAGTTCGTTGCGTAAACTATTTGATTAACTATTTAATTATTAAAATATTTGAGCCAGGTTTAAATTAGTATTGTTAGTACAATATTCTGGATAATGCCAAAATATTTTTAGTACATGTATATATACAGGGTGATCCAAAAGTCACTCAAAACATCTGAAAATGTAAAGACAAAGAATGTGTAGGGTGTTTGTTTTAAAAAATAATACAAAAGTGAAAGTAAAATAAGGTGCCAATATAAAGTATTTTATCTTCATCAGTATTGAAATATTTGAAGAATATATATATATATATATATATATATATATATATATATATATATATATATATATATATATATATATATATATATATATATATATATATATATATATATATATATATATATATATATATATATATATATTGAAATAGGAAGCTTTCACGGCCTTGTTCAATTGAGAAATCATGGTTCTTGGGATTAGACCGTGTCAAATTGGAATTACTATCCGACGTTTCGCCTTTGATTGCACGAAGCGCATCTGGAATATTAGGCTAAAATAAACTCGGTGTAGCGAAAACACGGACACTTTTCTCATTGTTTCCTACTACTGGTTTATAAATGAGAAGGAATATGCATTTTTTCATATTATGTCCCAGATATTTTAATTTTAAACAATACCGACGGGTATTAAAATTTCAAGCAATATAATTTAGTCATTAAAATAATTTAAAAGTGCGTTGGGATATTAAAAATAAGTACTAAAGTTCCAAATATAAATTGCCGTGATTACTCACATAAACTAATTTCTGACATCTGGTAATAATTAAGGTTGGTAATTATTAAATAATCCTCTTTTAGTCCAAAATCAATTATTTGAATAGCTATAAAAAAAACTCGAACATGGTTGCATTTAAAAACTTAACCTAAGAGCACATTTTCATAGAATAATTACAATACATCAAATTGTCAAAAATGCCACCACAACAAAGTTATCTTGTTTGTACGTCACTGGTCAGTAAAAGTGAACCGGCAAAAATATTCATAAAAAATATATATCTATACATGTTTTACTATAGATTCAGAGTTTTATTCTAATCTAGTAATTCGGTTTAAATATATATAGAAAAACACAAATAAAAGACATTTTCTATATATATATATATATATATATATATATATATATATATATATATATATATAGCACATGTATCTTGAAAATGAAGCCACTGTGAACGGATGTACACCCGGAATGAAAACACATAGTATTTTTCCATCCGTGAAGGAGTAAAAATCAACACATATAATATATATATATATATATATATATATATATATATATATATATATATATATATATATATATATATATATATATAAATATATATATATATATATATATATATATATATATATATATATATATATATATATATATATATATATATATATATATATATATATATATATATATATATATATATATATATATATATGTATATATATATATATATATATATATATATATATATATATATATATATATATATATATATATATATATATATATATATATATATATATATATATATATATATATATATATATATATATATATATATATATATATATATATATATATATATATATATATATATATATATATATATATATATATGTATATATATATATATATATATATATATATATATATATATATATATATATATATATATATATATATTAGACTGTGTCAGATTGGAATTGCTTTTGCCTTCTTATTTTATTTTATTCTTCCATTTTGCGATTAATGCACGAATTAATTGGATAAAGTGCATCGACGTTTCATCTCGCATTGCACAAGGCATCTTCAAGAATGTTCACAGCACGAAATAAAAACACTAAATGGGTTGCGATGAGTTCAGGGTGACCCGACCAATACATGACTGTAATGACTGGTGTCCGCGGATGATGAAGCACGTAGCCCGCGTCTCTATTGAAAAAAATCACTATAGAAATGAGAATGCCATTCCCTTCCTCGATGTCTTAATCTAAAAGAAAGATAACGGCGTCGTAGGTCATTCTGTTTGCAGGTAATCAATTCATACGAATAGATATTTAAATATTAGTTTCCGCCATTATCCGTCTCAGAAAAAATCGTTTATCAGTTCATTGGTCTTTAGGGCTTTACCACAATGTGATACAATTTTAATTCGAAGGAAACAGGATATCTTACTGAAGCCTTAAAAATCAAACGGATTTTGCATTGGAGATATTAGGCATTCAATTAAGTATTATAACAATCCCAGACATCAACCGGTATTGGATACTCAACCATCTAGGAGTGCAGTTTTACCGTTTATACAGAGTACTACAGATAACATTCGAACAATCTTTAATGTACACAAAAAATTGGGCAATGATTAAGATTCTCAAAAAGACGAAATTCCTCTGGAATCGGCAGGAGTTTATAAAATTCCTTGTTCCGGCGGTAAAGTGTGTATGGATAAAATTGGACAATCTGTGTGTACTACACTTAAGGAACATGTAAGGTAACAAATTGACTGCTATTGCTAAACACCAGCTCTCATTAAGACTCATGATGAATGTAAAAGATAATAAAGGTTCTTGCATCAATCTCAGGCTAATATTAAAGGAAGATTAGAGATTCTATTAAATTCTTCAAGCACCCTGAATAGAACAGAGACGCGGGCTACGTGCTTCATTATATACGAAAACCAATTATTATTGTGAATCATGCGTCGATGAGCACAGGTCGGGAGCTCATTCAATGTTCTGATATTTTGTAATGGAGACATGGTTTACATATAATTGTCAGCACAAGTTGGCTGTTAATTTGGGGCGGAAATCATTTGTTCGTTCGTATCAAAATTTAATAGTGTTGCAATTCGGAGTGTCATTTAGTATTGCTTGACCATCACCAGGACATCCAAAAGGGAGTGCAGATACAAGACAAGTCCTCGCCTGCCTGCAGGGTATAGTGAATAACGTAATCAACGAATTTTCAGCAAGAACATCCATGACCTACTCAAAAATCTGCAAACTCGAATGAAATTGTTTGTTATAATATTTCTAATATTAGTTTACACACCTGTCTTAGGCTTAAGTTAGATTTAGGATTACATTGGTTTTAACCCTAACTTAACACGTCAGTAGAAATTAAACTTTAGGTAAAAATATCTAAAAGATGTACCGCTGTTTAAAAGTACTCTCTATTGATTTTATATGTACCGATAAAATATAGTTTTTAATAATGTTTAATGTTTCGGTTCTGCATGGAGGTCTAACTGCACCGAGCTTATAGCATAACCTGAGCTCCAAACTCCGGTCCTCTGATACTCTTTTAACCTCCGGCTCATACCCCACAATCTTCACTAAAAAGCGTCACTAAGACGTCAGTAAGAGAGCAAGGGGCGACACCCCTCACGTCTTGAGCAGTTGGCTAAATTGTAGTTTAATTGGCAAAATATGAGATCGATTTACCAACAAGCAGAATCGGCATCTATACCGAAATTATTGTAATACAAAAAGCATCACCATCCCAGGAGATATACGATCTTGTACTGGTGGGAGTGAATGGGATGGCGCATGATGGAGATACTTGCTTGTGTGGATTTTTACTTCTAAAACTGAGAGAATGAGTTAAACCTGTGAACCCAACCAGATGCAGAAAACCATATATAGATGTCTGACGCTCTCACGCTAGGCCACCTGTCTGAACCTGAAAAGTAAAATATTCGGTTTTTTAATGAATATATCGCAATATATCTCTTTCCTTTATTTCTAGTTAAATATAATAATAGACATGAGTAAAATTTATATTGTGTCTATTGCAGTGTAAATAATAAACATCTTTACTTTACGTTACTGAGTTCGTTATAGCGAAGACCGATTATTATTTGAACAGTCAGTTTTATAAGCTCACAACATCAACCGCTCGTATCGCTGTTTATTCGTACTAAAGGAATATTCAACGTGGTGCTCTCAGCACTCGCTTAGAAAATATTTTCTGGTGAATTTGGATATTGGAAATTAAAACGCAAAACAAAGTTATGTTTTAAATAAACAAAAGGTATTCCAATTCTAGGTCCAAACCCGATGCGGATTGGCAACTCTAACCGTGATATGAATTAAGCTCCACGAAAAACGCTCGATAGATCCCAAGTCGGCAAAGTTGGAATCCATTTAGAGGGTCTTCTATTTTCTATTTGTTGAAAATCTATTCCGAATATACTTAATCGGGTTTTATGACCACGACAACAAAATCACATAGCTATTCTTATTTTCGTATGTTGTGAACAACATACGAAGCTAGTATCTTGATTCTTACGTCACCTAAAATTGAGAATTCAAATAAATATTAAATAACATCATCATGACCTTTACGCAATTTTTAGTAAAGTAACCAAACAAAAATAAAATGATGTAAATACCGAATAAAAAAAATAAAAATATAATAATATAAATATAATTATTATACATTGTCATCTTTTTTTAAACATCTCACAAAGTATTTCGCATTTAACTAAATGAAGGCATATTTATTATATGTATTTATTTCAAAAACTAGCACGATGTAATTGGTGACACTACTTGCATTCAATATTGCCGAAAGCAAGATTTCTAGAGGAATAAAGTAACAAAGGATATTATGTTATTTATAGCGCTGTTTATGGTCACTTACTTGTTTTTTGCGACATTTCTTAAGTACAGTGACCTCCTAAGAATATAATCTTCTAACCGGATGTGACTGACTAATTTGCACCTTTGTATGTAAAGAACAAAAATAAATTTTTACTTTAGTGGTCAGGTAAAATACGGAAATCTAGTGGGTAACAGTTTAATAAGTGGTTTTTTGCATAAAAAAATATGATTTTTGAAAAAAATTTTATTCTCCAATCTCTTCGGATGTTCCCTTTATATAAGGTATTGTGAGAAATGGTGTTGTTTCTTGCAGATCGGAATGTGTCGTAGTATGATGATCAATTTGTATTTTTGAAATTGTATTACTTATTAATCTTTCAGACTAACCATTCTGCAACAGACATTTTTTTATGTTTTCAATTTCTGCCTCAAGGTTCATCGTATTATTACAAGTTGTTACAGCTCTGTTGTATAGAATTCTTATGATGCTCTCTTTTTTGCTGCAGAATGGTTAAAACCCTAGTTAAGATATGTATTGCGTGAGTGGGTTTTCGGTACACTGTAGTTTTGATGCCCTCTGCAGATCGCTTAACAAGAACGTCAAGAAAAGGCAAAAAAGAATTTTCCTTTTTCTCCACTGTAAACTTAATAATGTTCATGTGCTATAAATTATGCCAAATAATAAAAGTATCATCTACATACCTAAACCAAAGTTTACACTTGATTTGAGCAGTATTTAGCGCAAGCTCTTCGAACCACTCTATATAAATATTGGCCATCATTGGAGAGAGGAATGACCCCATCGAGAGACCATCAGCTTGTAAGTCAAACTTATCTTTCATTTGAAAGTAGGAGTTACGAAGACAACATTCCAGAAGATCCATCACACCATCCATAGGCAACGTCGTTCGTTTAAAAGGTGTTTCGCCTTGCCTCAACTTTTGCCTAATTATGACTAATGATTCACATATTGGATCACTTGTGTATAAACTTTATACATCAAAACTAACAAATCTGTCTTCTTGCCCTATCCTTAAGAATATTGGCAAAATGGTTCGTATTCTGAACAAACGAATTTGTCTTACCTTGTAAAGGTTAAATGATCTCCAACGATAATTCAGCTAATGCACTTGTTGGTGAGTCCCTGGAGCTAGAGATTGGCCTTAGAGGCACGTTCGGCTTGGTGTAATGTGACGTTAACTTGCTGCATATCCTATCGAGGACGTAGGCCCTATATTTCTTCGGTAACATTTTGTAATTTCCTTTTGTCAAGACTTCGTCGATCTTCTGGTCATATGTTTTGGTATCCATAACTACTGTGGCATTCCCATTATCTGCAGGAAGAATCTTTATGTCTTTCTGAAGACGCTTAAGTGTAGTTTCTTTTTGTTTGGATATATTAGTTTGTGTTTTTGTCTTTTTATCCAAAACGTTCCTTATTTTATACCGAAATTCACCTGCTTCAGGCTGAGGGATGTTGATGGTTTCAACAGCTGCAATTATTTCCAAAACTGGTTTGAGGTTTGCTGCCACTGCAAAATTAAGACCTCTGCTTAACAGTGTTCTTTTGTCTCTGAATATATTTTTCGCAATTTGGGTTGGTGTTTGGTGTGCAATTATTCTCGTAGTCTTTCTCATGTCTTTTCGATTCTGTGGAAAATTGGAATAGATTTCTTCCACCTGTTGTAATTTACTTGTGAACGTATTAATGCTTTGCTGGTGTTATCTAAAATAATCCAATCTCCTGCAATTGGCGCTTTAAGGCTACAACCTACTGGGATTATATTTTCATTGCAGGCTATACAGAGAAGAGAAATGTGGATTATTTCTTTGCTCAAAGAAATAACCCACACAACAAAACATTAACAGTTACAATAAGCATCCACGTATTGAGGATAAAATAAGAAACCATAAGTAATAACATAGGCAAGTTAAGAATAAGTAGAAAGGGCAGAAACTACTTTTGCGGGGTCATGCAATAAATATGTAGACATTAGAAAAGGGATAAGTACTTTAAAAGCAATTTTTACCAAAAACAATTTTACGGATACACTCACTACCTTCATTAATAATTGTTATGGAATATATAAAAATACAATTTCAATCAAATGTAATTTTCTTAATTGTAAACCGACTTCTGCAATTTTTTTTTGGCTGAAAGCCAACTTATTCTAGAATTAAGGGCACGGTAACTCATGTCTCAAAAGACGTTCTTGTTCAAGGTGAGTTAAAAAGTTTAAGTATATTTAAATGTCATAAAGTTCGTGAGAGAGTTGTACTACATTACATTTACATTTATATGATTTTTTGTTAAAATGATCAACACTACTTTTTTTTTGTTATTGGGTATTTTTTCTATAAAACCAATATGCTTTTCTTTAATAACATTTCTGGACGATGTGGTGAATGCGCCAATATTCTTATTATTCCACTGAAAACTCATAGCGCTATCTATAGCCGTAGTTATCTTTATAGCGGCTCAGTTAAGGGCACCGGTATTTCACCATGCAGTTCCAAGTACAAACGAAATTGTAAAAGTTTAGTATAAAGTGGAAGAATTGTCATTTTTCTCTGGCACAGATGGACAGGGTGGAGCATAAATGTAGTATGTAAATGTCATAGAGTTAAGTTAGCTGCGTGCCGTATTTTTAGATTCTTCCGCAGAAATCACAACCAGGTACGTAACCAGGGGGGGTCCTGAGGGTTTGGACCCACCTCCCGAAATATTTTGATACAGATATGCTTCTTCCTAATTTTTCTGAGATTTGACTGTTCCCTCGAAATGGAATATCTGGCTATGTCGGGCACGTAACAACTTTATTATTTAGTATGAAACGTATTTTCTATAATCCAATCCATCTCCAACTTATAACGAAAAGTGCCCAAAGGTCCGGAAACAATGATCCAAAAATTAGATGTAGATGGCCAAAACAATTAATCCTTGTCTTTTGACTGCAGTTTGGGCCATCCTTGACGTTTGTTAAATTTGCCGTTGTTCATTGCCATCAGTTATATTTTAAATACCTTATATAATCAATTACTCATATATTTATTGTCATTATTTTTATTAATTTTAGCGAGTGTAAATATGAAATTTTTGCAGACATTGTGGTCGAAAAGTTTGTATTTTTAATAACAAAAATAACAATATTGTCCTACATTTATAAAACCCACGGTATATCTTGTAATCATTAACTTGTATGTAAGACTACAAAAACATCCTGAGATAGTGGTCCAAGAATTAGATTTATATAGACGAAATAATCGAACCTTCTTTTTTGGTAGTCATGATAAGTTTTAAAAACCAAGCGCCTTATTGTTTAAAGCCAACAAAATGTCCACTCTTTTATTTAAAAACAGGCTGTCTAAGTTCATTTATTGAACGGTTTATATCGATTGTGGTACCAGCACAATATTATGGCTCGTTATTGTTATTGCCTAAAAAAATGTCATTGGAAAAGCACAGTGCATTCATGTGTAAGATTTCAGACGTTGTTACTATGAAGGCTAGTATTTATAGCGATGTTTACGGACTTAGCTCTTTTTTGCGTTATTTTCTTAAGTTCAGCAAACTTCTAAGAATATAATCTCAGAAGCGGACGTGACTAATTTACATCTCTTTATGTAAGAAAGAAAAAAAACGCCTTCTGTAAGCGGGTAGTACAGGAGTCTGTTTTTAGAATATCTACAATAATCGGATGCTTACAATTATACTTGAAGCGCGACGTTTCATTTGCTGGCAACCTATTTTTAGATGTACATGATATATGAATAAATCATGGTTTTTGGAATGAGAACCTGTCAAATTGGAATTACTACCCGGCGCTTCGCCTTTAATTGCACGAGGCATCATCAGGGATTTTTACGCCACGAGATATGAACACTGAATGAGCTCGGAGAGCTTAAGCGGGCTTTTATACCCGACTTGTGCTCGCCAAATCATGACCCTGTGTGAAGATCCGTATTTCTATTGAAGTTTTTTGTATGTTTAAAAATTTCAATGATTCTATTCGTTTATAAAATCCCGGAATCGATGCTAGAACCTTGGCTTCTTTTACATTTATAATATGACCAGTGTTATGCAGGTGTTTAACTACATCAGTTTGAACAATTTGCTTCTTTTTAATGCATCGTGCATGGTCCTTAAATCTAGTGGATATTGAGCGTCTTGTTTCGATGTTTTCAATGTTAGAGAATCTTGATCAGAAATCAAACTGGCACTAAATACTAGTGAATTAATAATAGATTATTTCTTTTGTGCTAGAAGGTAGGGGGAATTTGCATTTAAGTATCTATTAGCATGCGTAGGTTTTCTATACATAGAATATCCTAATGAACACCGTGTTCCACATAAAACTACCCACAGTTCTTTTAAAATATAATGTGTATACATGGTGTCCCGATTTTGCTGGGACGACATCAAGTATAAAATTTTAAATAGGACACCCTGTATTTTTGTCCATTATTTGATTCTTTGTCAAAAATAAACATAAGTTGCCAATTTAAACTATATTCGATGTCTGCGTCTAAAATTGGTCATTTGGGTGGTCATTTCCAATTTATAAAGCCTCAATGCGTATACGGAATAAAAAAATTTTCTCCACGCATCTACAGGGTGGACATACTACGATATCAATCTTGCACCTTTTTAAAGTGAAAAAAGTCCAATTTTTTTAAATAGAACACTCACTCTCTTTTTTATCTAAATTCAATGGTTAGGGAGAATATCGCAATTTAACAGAAAATCTCAATTATTTTCTAAATATTGTGATGCTGCATACTCAAAAAAAACTATAGGAAGCCATGGAATGCATAATATAACTACTTATTTTAAGTTTGACAGTTTTTTAATTTATTTGTCTTTTTAGTGGTTGTTTTATTGAAATCATTTCAATTTAAAATAATTAGACTTTAAAAACGTTTCCTTGTATCAGTGTTTGCTTCTTCTATTTTACAAAAAGTTACCAGGTCATCCCCATGCGATCCCTAATTGTTAAAGTCCATCAGGTAAGTAGTTTTTTATCTATGTCGCGAAGTGATGAACAAACCGACAGACAAACTGACGGAAATGAGAAAACATACTTTTTTAGTACCACAATTTTACTAATCGATCCCTATACCACCCCATAACATTAAGCAGTTTTTTTTTCAGGTTGAATTTTTAAATATTTTATCAAGTCGCCATTTTCTTCCAACATAATACTTGATGTTTGTGTAAAATGTGAGATAAATTGCATCAGTGGAGGCTTGTCATAAGGGGCCGTGGCACTACTACCAAATATGACGACCACTGAAAATATTATTTTTTTTTAAATAGTTTTAATGTCAATAATTTTCGGATCAAATGACTAAACAATAATTTGTAAATTATTTCTTATTATGTCGTTTGGTCCCGACGAAAAAAACACGCGTTGTACCTATTATTCCTAGAACAACAGATAAACTCTCCGTATGCTGCCGTGGTCGGTTGTCCGACTGCCCGAGCACATCGCTAAACGGCCCTGCTGGAATATATTGGAAAAGATTACGCGAGGTCACGCTGTGCATGCAGAAATCACTGGGAAAATTCGTATAAACGGGGCTGCCTGATTGAGCGGCTCGGTAAGGTTTTGCATATTTTATTTTAGTGAGATGTTGGCGTTTCGCGTAATTGCATCGCGGAGGATCGGTACACATAAGTTGAACATTTTGCGAGATTTTTAAAGTTTAATTAATTTAATTAAATACCTAGACATCTATTGTTTTCAATTCGTTCGAGGCAAAATGAATAAAATAAACAATCTATTAGTGAAACCTTTTTCTACGCGATTGCTCGAGGAAAAAATTCAAATCAAGGAGCTTGGAAGACCTCTCCCCGATGTAGATCTAATCAAAACGCAGAAGGCTTCCATCTCTAGTTCATCAAGCTTCAAAGGCCGTGTAAGGAAGTTTAATCGAAATATGTATTCAAAATCCTGTTAGGATTTGTGGATGTCATTATTTTACGACACATTGTCTCAAGTAAGCCAGTAGAAAGATTTTGGATATTTGTAAATACTCCCGGACACAATGCCATTTCAATAGCAAATTGCATTTTAAATGAAATTGATCCTTTAATTAGTGACACACCCAATAAGTTAATAGAGCAAAGCTATGACGGAGCGTCAGTTATGAGCGGAGGTGTAAATGGGGTGCAAAAAATAATTAAAGATAAATATTCTTTAGCAAATTATGTGCATTGCTATACTCATCAGATTAACCTTATAATGAGCAGTGCAGCATCAGTTAATGCATCGGTTAGGATTTTTTTTGCTCATCTGACTGGAATTTGTTCTTTTTTTCTACGTCACCTCAAAGAACAAAAGTATTGGATGATACAGCTCATAGACGATTACCACGATCATCACAAACGAGATGGAATTTTCATTCTCGGGGAATTAATACAGTTTATTTATTATTATATTATTTATTTGGTTGACAGTTTTTCATAAAATCATGCCACATGTCGAAATAATTTCTAAGCAACTGCAGATGATTAATACCGACCTATCAAGGCTAAATAAGATCTACAAAACTTCGAAAATGCAATGCAAAAAGTTCGTGATGGAATGGACACAATTATTGACCAAATAGACTTTTAGAAAACGACGATGAAAATGTTCCTCAAAAAAGGCGACGTTACCCTTGTTTCGATCTATCTATTTCAACAAATAAAAAAATTGAAGCCTTGGAAGTTTGCGATTCCATAATACAACAGATTAAGGCTCGGTTTACTTTTACAGGGCATCTGACAGCTACCGCATTATTTATGAAAGAATATTTTATCGAATACCAAAAAAAAATTCCCGACAAATTGCTTTCTGAAACAGTTAAGTTATATCCATTTCTAGAAAAAAATCGTCTAAAAACAGAACTGCAAGTACTTTATGAAAGAGAAGAATTGCAAATCATTTCTGAAGCCGTTCCTTTTTTATCGTTGGTTCACAGGAAGATATGAGGTGCACTTTTGAAGAAACTATTAAGTTATTGGAAGATTTAGTGACACCACGTATGTCAATCTCTGAAGCTGAAAGATGCTTCTCTATGTTAAAAAGACTAAAAACTTTTTTGCGCAACTCTATGAAAGAAGAAAGACTAAGTGCCTTGGGAATGTTATCAGCTGAAAAAGTGTTTCTTAATAATTCGATTCTTAATAATAGTCATTGACTTTTTCGCCAGTAAGGCAGAACGAAGATTTCAAATACCGCAGTTCAGTGTAAAATATTCTTCCATTTACTGTATATAGTTTTGGAGTGTATTACTTATTCATTACGACTAATTATTCTGGTAAGTTTTTGTCGAGGTTTTTATGTTATTTGTTACTTTTTAAAAATGGTATATATGTACACGTTATCGCATAAGTAGAAATACCTAAAAAAATTCAGCGCAACACAAGAATAGAAGGATCGATTTGATTTACAAACACATATGTAACTAGATATAAAAGGCGAATAAATTGTTAGTACTATTTTTTTGGACATTCCACTAAACTTCCATTCTGGTTCGCCATATTGGATTTTTACCAAAATGTTACCAGGTCATCACCATATAACTCTTAATTATTTTCCAAAATTTGAAGTCAATCAGGTAAGAAATTTTTTAACTATTCCGGGAACAGACAGACAGACCGAGGGAATTAAGAAAACATGTTTTTCGTCATGTAGCAAACGAACGTAAAGATCTGAAAAAATCTCAGAGGGTGATTTTTTCACGATTACAATACTTCCCCTTTACGAGGGAAATAATAAGCTTTTGCCAACATGATAAAAAATTGGGACGACGCTCCCCCATCCCCCAAATGTTCGTCCCTAGTTCCGAATAAAGGAAATTTAGCGATTTTTTAGTCATAACATTTCTTAATTTGTTAATATTGCTACCCTGAATCAACAGTACAAAAATAAAATAGTTGTTCAGCATATATCTAAAATTTTTTACTATATCAGTGAAAACGCAAATTTATCAAAATAAACCGTAAATTCTAATTTAAACACACTGATTCATTCTTATTCAACACATATCACTTTTACTATCCGAATGCATGCCAATCACTAGCTAAGGTACGTGTAAGTCTAGCGTAACATTTGTGTACTCCCATTTTATCTGACATACAGACACTGCAAAATGTCATACACAATAATTACAGTTTATCTCACGGGAAACAAAACAGCGGCATAGTTAATTAATTCTTGAATTTACTGTCTGTTAGGTTTATTAGGCGTAACTAAATATCGGGATAAAAGAATTCCGAATTAACCATATCACACGCGCCTGTGCTACATATTATTTTTCAAATTTAATCTGGAGAAAATTCGTATATTATTTTTTCTTTTCTGTGATAAACGGCAAACGTAGCGTAAGAAGTAGGGATGGGCGATATTAGATTTTACCTATCGATAGGCAATAGCACATCACCTATCTAAATATTTTATTTACGTATATAGCGATAGTTACAGATAAGTATCTACATTATCGGTAGTTTATTACCACTTATGGGTATTAATTAGTGCCTATCGATATTTGCGTCAAAGGCGGCTTGGGAAATAAAAATTGTCGAAGAGCAAAAAAAACACACACAAAAAGGTCCTCGTCTTTGTAAACATGTAATCCGGTTATCCATAACTATCAATGTCCCACGTTACCTATCAATATCATAAGGTACCTATCGGCATTATTGCATACCTATCGGTACTTATGGATAATCCATATTTTTTATTTACCTATTGTTATTCAAAAATGTCGCTGACCTATCGATATATCGACCTACCTAGTAAGAAGACCTGAATATGCAAGGAACCCAATTTGGAATTATAACTGAAGGGGTGGACGACAACCAAAAAAAGGGCAGGGCTGGTCGCTGACAGGAGACACCCCAGGTCGGGATTCCTAGTTCTAGCAAAAAAAACTGTGTTCGGAGGCTTAGAGCAGTGCATATTTTACTTCTCTTGTAAGAGGGAAGTATTGTAATCGTGAAATCGTCCTCATAGGTTTTTACAAATCTTTACAGTTTAGGGTTCTTAGATGCCGAAAAACATATTTTCCTATTTCCATCGAAATCAGGCACGTAGCCAGAGATTCATTTCGGGCGAGGGGGTTGGGGTGGTCCAAATCTGTCAACACCAAATTAGCGACTAAAAAATGCCCGTGTTAATTCAGTCGTCCCTGGAGAGGGTAATAATTCCAGTGAAATTTATATTTGTTTATGTTTCAAAATTAATTTGAAAACAGGAATCTGTGGCTACAGCATGTGATAATTGGTTTTTAACTTCAAATTTTCCAAAGTATAGAAAAAACTGATTAATTTTTTAAAATCTTATCATTTTTACGATTTTACGTATTTAATCATATTTTTATAAATAAGTATTTAGTCACTTTGTCGATATGGAATTATTTTCCATAGAGGGTTATTCGCATTGAAAATCTCAGTTCATTTATATAGCAAATAATAATACATTTATTCAGCCTACTTTTTAGTATTTTCTCGGAATTCTCGACATCTCATGTAAAACCAAAAATAAAAACTTTATAAATTATGATATTGATTTTGGTGAAAATCGAAGAATTTCTTTTAATCACTTTTTTCTGAGGTAATTTTTTCGGGGTGTTATATACATGAATTTAAAGGTTAATTCACAACCTTTCTCTTTATCATATCGATCATCGACTTTTATATAAGTTAAGAACAAAACTTCTAAACTGAATAGAAATAGATCGCAGAGAACGCTTCAGCAGCTACCGCTGATTTCAAACTCTTGCAAACTCTATATTGCCTGTAAAAATATTTATCACATATTCTAGTCACAGATTTCCCCTTTCAAATTAATTTCTAGACATCGAGAAATGAAAATTTTTGTTTCAATGGTTGGTCCTGGGACCCGTTCACAATTTTCAGATTTTTCTTTTAACAGGAGATCTTAGTATAACAAGTAATAAAGTAAAATTTTCGATCGATTTATCTCAGAAACAATCTTATTTAGAAAAACAATGATCAGATCCATTTTTGTTGATAATATTGTATCGCGCCGCGCCCGCGAATGATACTCCGAGGACGCTAGCACCCCTAATTAGAAGAGATCCACTCTGTGAACTCGCGGTCCCGACTACCCACAAAACCACTAGATGGCGTTGCATGCCTATTGAATCTTTTTAATGGTTCTAGAAATTATCACTAATAGAGGGACATACTAGTCCAGTTTCGTAGCCGCTCGAAATTTCGAGAGATTCAAAAAACCCGTCTGTCCCTTTTAGCCTTAAAAGAATATAACTTAAAAAGACATTACGGTACAAAGCATGCCACAAAGTTTGAGACAATCAAAGGACCATTACGGCAAGATAAAGTGTGAGCTCTAAAGAGTCACCTTCAAAGACAGCAAGATAGTTATCAAAAGCAGACCATTGAAAATGAATCAAGCGTGAAGGTTAGCTACATTATATCCGAAAAAATAGCTTTGAAATCAAAACCTCTTACTGATGGTGAATTTCTCAAGGAATGTATGGAAACAGCCTCTGAAGTATTGTGCCCGTCCCAAAAACCACTTTTTTCTAAAGTTAGTTTGTCCGTTGTTACTGTCGCCAAAAAAATCGAAGAGTTAGCGGCAAACATTGAAAATTCACTAAAAGAACGTGTATCGAAATTCGTATACTATTCTGTTGCGCTCGACGAAAGCACAGATTTAACCGATACCGCTCAATTAGCTTTCCTGCAGTTGTAACAGACGGTGCACCAACCATGATTGGTAAAAATGAAGGGCTCGTGGGTTTGATGAAAAAATAGCAAAAATATCTTCCATTGATGTATTTCCATTGTATCGTTCATCAACACAATCTTTGTGCAAAATCCACAAATATTGATGAGGTGTTGAAAGTGGTCGTAAAAAGTGTGAACTTCATTAAATCCCGCGACCTCAACAACAGACAATTTCAAAAATTTTTTACCCGAAATTAATGCCGAGTAGGGTGATGTGACATATTTTCTCTGATGTTCGTTGGCTGAGCAGAGGAAAAATTCTAAAACGTGTTTTTGAACTCAAGAAGAAAATTGCCTTCTTCATGGAAACCAAAGGAAAACCAGTTCCTCAATTTACTGACCCCGACTGGCTGAGCAACTTTGGATTTCTCACGGACATCACGCTGTACTTCAATGACTTGAACACCAAACTACAAGGAAATGAAAATCTCATCAACAACCTACTTGACACTGTGAAGGCATTTGAGTTTAAACTGGATTTATGGAAAAATCTGTTGTTGAAAAAAGAGTTACGCACTTTCCTAAACTGAAGAGTTGCGAATGTACGGTGGGTAAATATATCGCAGCACTAGATTTACTCAAAAAAGAGTTCCAATCAAGATTTTCTGGCTTCAGAGATAATGAGAAGTACATCAGTCTCTTTCTTCTCTTTCTAAAATCCGAAAACATGCCCAGAAAATGATGTCTCTGTTTGGGAGCACATATGTGTGCGAGCAGCTGTTTTCTCGTATGAAGAATAACAAAGTGCCCTAATATATTGCCCCACAAAAGCATCTCATAAGACGAAATGGGCAAGCAAAAAACGATCGCTATTATAAATCTTATGGGAACTAAAACCAAAGCTTTTGTACAAGTACAACAAAGATGTGTAAAAATGTTGTGCATGCAACAGAAAGAAAAGCATGAGTCTGAATATTGCGTGCATCGGCAAATCGCTGCCACCACCGAACCGAAATATTGGTTAAAATCGCAAGAGGAAAACAGACTCATAAGCCCATAAATGAAATCTTAATAATCCAAAACCAATGAACTGAATAGGTTTTAAAAGTGTTTAAATTTGATAACCAAGTACACATATATTTTTCGGAATACAGTTAAATACGTTTGAACGTAGACCTTTTATTTGGTTATCCTGATAGAAAGGATGGACATTTATAGATTTTCGTTTTTGGGATTTGCAACAGAACTGGATTTTAATGATTATTGCAGAAACTTAAAATAAATGTATAGGGGCAATGAATGCTGTGCAGATTTGAACTGAGTAAAAAAGTTAAAAACAGTGTCGCTTTACATAAAGCGAACAACTGATTTTTATGACGATGTGTTACATGTGTTTTTGAAAGAATATCGCCATTATTCATAAATAAGTAAAAGACACATTATGCCTAAAAGGTTGCCCAAAAGCTATTAGATATTTTTGAAGCCACGACTGATATGTTTCTCATTTTCCTATCCAGCAGATTCCATGAGAAGTTAAGGTCTGATTTAAGAGCTGGCTAGTTCATACCCAAAAGCATACGTTTCTCAAGAATGATCTTGTTTAACCAGCTACATACCGGGGTCATTTAATGTAATTTTTTTAAGTATATGTTTTTCAAAAAAAATCACTTGCGTTAATTCAACTAATACAGCCAAATATCATTCTAATACATTGGCCAAAAAAATAGTCCAGAATAATCCAAACAGGATTGCAAATTGTGAAACAATTAGGAATAAAAACTGTATAGTGAAAAAATTCCTATAAGGTGAATAAATATTCATAGTACTCTAGATCATTAGCTCATAATCTCAACAAGTCAGATTCGTTTTGATAGTAGCGAATCTGGCAGCAGATTAATGGATCTGACGGTGCAATCGTGATGAAATTTACTTTATTTATACAAATAAAAAACGCTTCAAGAATTAATTTTGTTGAAATTATTTTTTAATTTTTAAATTAGCTAACAAATATTATTTTTTATTTAAAATATATAAGTAGCAAAACTGATCGAGACAAAATGAAAGAAACTGTTCTTCCATTTCATAGAAAAAAAATCTTTATTATTTTTCATTTACATAGAGAAGCCGAAGCAATGGAACAGAAAACTGCTATGATTAACCCGAGATGTGATGATGATTAACTGTCTCCATTTAAGGGATAACACGAGAAATTATCATTTTTGGGTTCATATAAAATTTCTACACATTTTGTTAAGTGATTCTTAATGACAAAAGCCTTACTGAAGTTTGAGATCTGGGCTAGTTACAGCAGCGAACCTGATGTTCATGCTGCTTTCAACTACGAAAAAAAATAGATAAAATCTTAATTGCTGCGCCTTTTGTTACTGAATGGTATTGGGTAATAGGATGTATTCACCCTCTAGGAAAAAATATTACATGGAGCGTTCTTGAAAAAAACTAGGTACCTGGTACCATGTACATTAAATGAAATTAACCCATCGTTTTGAATTATAATGTGAAATCTTAAGATAATAATGTTTCCATCAATAACACATGGCTTGCTGGATTTGTTATTGATGCTTCAGGCAGGCAAAAATAGAAATAGCAAGCAGGAATATAAAAATATGTACTAGACTATATCAAGTTCAAACTGGTGCCAGTCAATATCAAGATCAGACTGGCTCGGGGGACTTTGAGTTTGTGATCTCATTTAGGCCGAGATCTTTTACATTATTAAATGTTCTTGATCATGAATGATGAAAACGATTTTTTGTGGAAAATTGTTTCAAATGGATTTATAATTAAACTTATAAAAACTGAATTTTATTTTTAAAAATGTCTAAAATACTCCTCATTTTCCTGGAAATACTGTTTTTATTTTTATACAGCACTGCTCTTCAATTTCCTTTGTTTTTTTAACCAATGAAGATACAAATTTGAAACAGTTCAGTAGCGGACTAATTTTTTCCTTTCTAGTGTATTATGACTGAACATTTTGATTTTGGTAATGTTCCCCTAAATTATAGGCGCAGTTTGATTTTAGTCGTTTTTTTATGGTCCACAGATTTCATGTTTCTCGACATGGTTTTTAAGCCCCTGTGCTAATATCGGCTATATAAAATTTTAGAATATTTATATGTATATTTTAATATTCCAGATAGTAACTCTACTTTGACCTGATCTAAACCCAAGAACCATCATTTTTTTAATTGACTCCAGCCGTAAGAGCTTTCATACTATGTTCCAATATTATTTTCGCTTTTCTTTTTTTCATTTTTGGGACATATTATACATCATCATTAAAATCCAAACTATAAATTCAGGGTACAAATACCCACATACTATTAAGATTCCTAGAATTAAACGAAAAAGACATGCTAAACAGTATGTGTTAAAATACCACACAGAATGTAATTTAAAGAAAGAAAAGCCAGTCTCCGTTCCCTGCAAAGCGCACATGTTAGTTGAGTTAAACCATGCACTGTACCATATGTCTTGTCTACATATTTTATTTTTATTGGGAGCACTGAGTGACAAACAAGCTTTTTAGAATTTAATTAAATTACTTTCCGAACTACGATGGCTAAGAAAGTGATTCAGTATCTCTAAGACTAATTAGAATAATTTCATAGAGACGATACTCCAGCCAATTTTTGACGACATAAATATTTCTGTGTTTACTTCAATGTTATATTGTCTACCGTGGGTAAGCTAATATAGCAATTTCTTCAAGTTTAATATAAGTAATCACCGCTGACTGTTAACCTACCCAATCGCTTACGAGTTCATATTGCAACATATTTTTAATAGCTACACCTAAAAATAGGCTGACCATTCGTCCTGCATTTTATAGGATTGTCCTTTCTTTTTATATGCTGTCCTGTATTATGAGTGTCCTGTAAAATGTCCTGTATTTTGTTGATAGAATATTGATGTGGTATTGTTACTTTATTGCCTTGAATGCCGAGGTAACCAAATGATTTGTTAGATAGAATTTGTTATACTAGAAAATTTTCTCTATGCCTTCCGGAAACCAATGTACAGACTATCCCATATTCGGTACATTTGCGGGGTATCTCCGTTATTTATTTAGATAGAAAGTTGAGGTTTTCGCGACAGTATGCTACTTTTTCGCTAAACTAAAATGTTATTAATAAAATTATCATGGCCCTTTTAATTTTTAAGATACAGGGTTAAATTGAAAATGTTGCATTTTCAGGCACCCTTCGTACCTATCGTATCAGATAACTTATCGAAAATGTGAAAACTGTTTCTTATACATATAACTTTTCCTTATCGGACCCTACTTTATTTTTTTAAATGGACTACTTAATAGTAGACTATGGCAAATGTCAAATCTCATCGGTTTTTGGATCGACTTTTGGTTTATAAACGTTCTTTTGGTATTTCTATTTAATTGATATTTATCAATTTTCTCAAATAATGGCAGTGTATGAGAATTATGAAAAATATGAACCCTACTCCGTGATCTTCCCAGGGATGATGATGATCTACTGAAAGGAGGGCTGTGCCTATTTACAGACAGCTCCAAAACCAATAAAGGTGTAGGAGCTGGAATCCATGGAGTAAGGCCGAAGGTTGATCTGTCAGTAAGCCTGGGCAATAACACCTCAATATTCCAAGCAAAAGTCCATGCTATAGAACTGTGTGGTAGAGTGTTGCAGGATCAACAAATAACACATAAAACGATAAAAATATTCTCGGATAGTCAAGCGGCCCTTAAATCTTAAAGCGAGTCATTGTACATCCAAAACAGTTTGGAACTGCCAAAAGTCACTTGTTGGCCTGTGTAGAAGTATCGTGCTGCCCGAGGACTTACAGAATACCTCCCCAAATACAACGATAAGACTCATTGAGGATTTAGAGTTGCATGGGGAAGTGTAAACATGGGTGTGAGCCACAATAGACCATAGACTCGCAGTGGAGGGTCGGTTTGATCCACTCACTTTTAACCTAACTATACTTTACAAAATTAAAGAAGTTTTTTCATATGTGTCTCGGTGTCCCAACTGCTTGGTTTCCTAGACATAGGGTATTGCAAAAAAATAGCAAAACTAGTGAAATGATAAAAAAGACTTTTGAAGGCAAATGCGTTGACAAAACTCAATTAAAAAAGTGGTATAAACAGTTTAAAAATGGCTGCCTCTCTGTTGAAAATGTGAAAACTGTTTCTTGTACATATAACTTTCCCTGTAGAAATCAATTCCGCCTTCGGAATTGGTATACCGGGTCAGGTCAAAAAAATTATCGGACCCTACTTTATTTTTTTAAATGGACTACTTAATAATAGACTATGGCAAATGTCAAATATTTGTCTCATCGGTTTTTGGATCGACTTTTGGTTTATAAACGTTCTTTTGGTATTTTTATTTAATTGATATTTATCAATTTTCTCAAATAATGGCAGCGTATGAGAATTATGAAAAATATGATATGCTGGTATGTTTTATACAGATTAATGAAAATATTGAAGAAGCCTCGGATTTATATTTCCCAAGGTAAATAAGCTATTATGGCTATGAAAATCTGTATTATCATTATACGTTTTTGGTTGTTAGATATCCAGAAAGAAGGCAACCGTTTTTTGAGATATTTGCTCGTTTAAAAGCAAATTTGGTTAAGCACGGATCATTTTGTTCACCCGCGTTCTAAAATATACAACAAAGAGAACAGGGGAAGAAAAGAGATAGGTGTTTATATAGAAGTAACACCTTCGTCCTCATGTAGAGAAATGGAGAAGAAAATTGGTGTGCCAAAAACTGACGGTCAGAGGATCTTGAAGAAATATAAGTATCATCCATACAAATTTAATATAGTGCAACATTTGCATCCTAGCGATGCCGGGCACTGTTTTGCATGTGGTATTTGCAACAAATCGATGCTAGTGATTTATTTGGCAGACTTGTTATCTGGTCAGACGAATGCTGTTGCATGCAAGTGCGGGAATTTTAATTCGTCACAATACCAGGAACTGCCATAGTGAAAATAAGCATTTAATGTTTTTAAAAGGCACAGCAAGGACTCTTTGGAGTTGGAGTGTCATGTTTTATTATATATAATAACTATAAACTATAGTTTATAGAATTTTTGAAGGAGGTCTTACAGCACGTAGATACCTAGAAATCCTTGAGGAAGTTATTCTAGAACTGCTCGAAAATATTCTATTAGCCCAATACAATGCTGTTTACCTACATATGATGCCTAAATCACAACTCTAAGCTCTTAAGGGAATTTTTTGATAATAACTTTCCTCAATAGATACCAACGCACCTGTTAGATAGCCTCCACAATCTCCAGATCTCTCAATTTTAGTTTTTTTTTTATGGGGCTATATACAAAATGAAGTATATAAAATACGGTATGACCACATAGCAGAACTTCGAGAGCCTTTTGAAATCTGCGAATGAAACCAATGGTTCTTTTTAAAGCTCTTCAAAGAATTACAGAAATGTTCCAATTTTGCATTAGAGAAAATTGTCGTCAATTTAAACACCACCTTTAAAAAATTGTGTTTTCTTTTCTTTTAATAATGTTATTTTTTTGTATTTGTTATATTGTTACTTTATGCTATAAAACTCTTGTTACAAAACTTATTATTATTAAAAAACTATATAGATATTTTTATATAAGAAGATACCTATATGCAAGGTATCCAATTCAACTTTAGCAATTGTCTATTATTGTTATTCATGTTCTACTATTAAATTATGCATTTCATTTCAAAAAAATTTCATTTATTTGTGTGTTTCTGCGAAAAAGTGCATACTATTATATATTTTTGAAAATGTAAAAAAATGACAAATTTTATAGTCTATAAATATATTGGGTGCTCCATTTAAAAAAATAAAGTAGGGCCGGATAACTTTTTGACCTGACCCTGTATACTAATTCCGAAGGCAGAATTGAGTTCTACGGGAAAATGTATGTAAAAAACCGTTTTCACATTTTCGATAAGTTATCTTTCAATTTAGCCCTGTATCTAAAAAATTAAAAGGACTATGATAATTTTGTTAACGGCATCTTTAGTTTTACAAAAAAGTAGCATAATATAAAAATAACGGAGATACCCCGCAAAAGTACCCAAAATGGGACACCCTGTACTCACTAAGAGGATTTTCACTTTTAGGATTTGGATATGGACAAGTGAACAATCTCAATTGTTTATTGAAACAATTAGATCTATGCTGATTTTGACTTTTAATGTAGTGAGAGTTTTTATGGAGAAATCTCCAAAAATGTTAAATTTTTTTTTTATATTAAGTCAAAAATTTTTTATTTTATATTAAGTCACCAGTGAATTCCGGAAAAGCATGGTAAACAACCATTTCGAACCTGTATAATTTTATGTGAAATTTAAAAAATACCTGATGCACTGATTCGCACCTTTGGCCCAATTTTAATCGGAGTTGAAGTTGATCAAAAATCTGCAAAAATTAGATATGGGGTATACTTTATTATCGCCGTTGCTGTGGTCACTACTGGTGGAGAATCTGCTGGCTGTGGTTCGGCTGTGGGAGGTTGATCTGCAGGCATATGTCGATGATCTAGTCATCATAGTGAAAGGAAAGGCTGAAGAGGAAATCTCAGCAACCCTTCAGGAAGTACTGAACACCACACTGACATGATGTGAGAGGGAAGAGATGTATATCAACCCTAATAAAATGTTTCTAGTCCCCTTCACAAAGAAAAGGAATCTGGAAAGACTTCGACCACCTTCCTTACGGGGACAGGTGATACCGTTTTCAGCCGAAGTGAAATATTTGGGAATTATCCTGGATAAAACGCTGAATTGGAATACTCATCTGAATAAAATAATTCAGAAAGCTAAATTATTCCTGTGGACCTGCCGTAAAATCTGCGGGAAGTTATGGGGTATAAGACCAAAACAGCTATATTGGCTGTATCAAACGGTCATAAGACCAATGATAGCCTATGGTTCTGTAGCCTGGTGGAGCAAGGGACTACAAAGTATTGCCCAAACCAAACTGAGTGGACTGCAGAGAAAGGCTTGCTTGTCAATTACAGGAGCGATTCGATCCACTCCGACAGCGGCCATAGAACTCCTTTTTCAAACTTCCACCACTCCACCTATTTGTGGAAGAGGAAGCAATGAGGACAACATACAGACTCCACCATGTCACCAACAGCATGGTGGATAGCACAAGTCACATAGAATCATCCGACATGCTGAAAGTTGTGAAAAACCATTACATGTTGGGAATGTCATCGGACCTGCTACCAAAAACTGTTAGTGCACAGTAACCCTACTCCGTGATCTTCCCAGGGAGAGAGGAGTGGGATCAGAATAAATCTGGTCTACTGAGAGGAGAGCTATGCTTATTTACAGACAGCTCCAAAACCAATAAAGGTGTAGGAGCTGGAATCCATGGGGTAAGGCCGAAGGTTGATCTGTCAGTAAGCCTGGGGAATAACACCTCAATATTCCAAGCAAAAGTCCATGCTATCGAATTGTTTGGTAGAATGTTGTAGGATCAACAAATAACACATAAAACGATAAAAATATTCTCGGATAGTCAAGCGGCCCTTAAAGCTTGAAGCGAGTCATTGTATATCCAAAACAGTTTGGAACCGCCAAAAGTCACTTGATGGCCTGTGTAGAAGTATCGTGCTGCCCGAGGACTTAAAGAATACCTCCCCAAATGCAACGATAAGACTCATTGAGGATTTAGAGTTGCATGGGGAAGTGTAAACATAGGTGTGAGCCACAATACACCACCGAGTCGCAGTGGAGGGTCGGTTTGACCCACTCACTTTGAACCTAACCATACTTTACAAAATCAAAGAAGTTTTTTCATATATGTGTCTCGTTGTCCCAACTACTTGGTTTCCTAGACACACGGTATTGCAAAAAACCAGCAAAACTAGTGAAATGATAAAAAAGACCTTTGAAGGCAAATGCGTTGACAAAACTCAATTAAAAGAGTGGTATAAGCAGTTTAAAAATGGCTGCCTCTCTGTTGATAATGACCCGCGTTCTAGCCGACATTGGAACACGATAATACCGGAAAATATCGAGCGTGGGCGACTAGCCATTGAAGAAGATCGTCATTTCGACGGGAGAGCTTGTTGTTCAATCGAATGGGGATTACATCAAAGGATGCCATGAGCCGGCTGACCCTGGATAATGCCAATAAGGAGTTATGAACGCAGTCGCATACTTTTGGGGTTGAAGATATATGAATTTAAAGAAAAGATTAAACATTTTTAAAATGAATCAACAAAATGTATTAACAAATAAAATGGAAATATAATAAAAAATAAAAATATATCAAATAAGACATGTATTTGACAGCCTCCATTCTTCTTAGCATACTTCTTACCAAACAACATATTTGCTTTTGAGGAATAGCTGTCCAATGTTCGAAGAGCGCCCTCCCTAATTCATGTGGACGAAGGTACAAAGGCTCGAATCCTTCTGCCTAACCTATCCCAAAGAAGCTCAATTGGGTTAAGGTCCGGACTATGAGCTAGCCACTTCTTCCGCCCTACATTTTTGTTGTCTAAGTAATCCTGTACTACACATGCTACATGAGGTCTTGCGTTATATGAGAATAAAATGTTCTCCTATTAAACCTATTAAATTAGAATTAGACAAAAATGCATCTCTGCACGTCTACATACTTAATTAACACCCTGTATATTATGTTTTCGTGTAGATTAAGAGTTTTACAGTAATTTTACTTGTTTAAATACGTCACGAAATAATAATGTGTTTTTTGTTATTTCTATTTTTTTTCTAGCATTTATAATTATCTCTATAATAGGTATCTATCTATCAATTTGTCAATTTTCCTTAATCTTCATCTGATGACACCGTTAAATTGCTCCCACAATCAAAAACTATTATCCGTTACAAATTATATTTACTTAACGTCATGAAGTAATTTTTGCCTAACACCAATCATTATCGCTAAATTAGATAATTTCTAATGAAATAATGAAAATTACCGCGTAACCCCAAATACGTTGACCGACATTCGATTATACCGGATGAAAAAATCTTCTAAACCGGTAAATCGCACTCGATAGATAATGAGAAAAAGTTGGAAATTAATGCCAAGTCATTTACCATTTGGCGAATTGCCATGGGCGCCGTGAAGCGTAAGATAATATTAGATGACTTGAAAGGAAGCGTCTGGAGTCGTAAACTTAGTAGTATAGCACAGTAGTATTTAATATTTCGCAATTATAATTTATTATCTTCTAACTATATCTCATACACGGCGTTTTGAAATAAGTATATAGGAGCCACGGGTCTTTCACAAACCGGATGGCAATATACTACGTGAATGGATGATATTACATATGTATGTGCATTGGAATGATGGATATTAATAAAACTATTATTAATAAAACGTTTTAAATGTGTTGCACGAAATCTTTTGACCTTATTTACCATTTTTTGTTTACGTCTCACTAAAGTCAAAATCTTTTAAAAAAGCAAATCATAAACCTTATGTTTTACATATATATATACACACGAGTATTAAAGTCGACTGACAGTCGACTTTAATACTCGTGTTCGTTCTACGTATATGACTGATGTATTATATTTTCACGTTGTGTGTGTTTTTATTGTAATATACAAAACGTCAGCTTCGTGTTATATGTCTCATATGTGTTACACAATTTGTTATCGCATTTAATGCATTTTGGATCTTTGTTTCTGATGACACGTTATAAACCAGTTGAAAAAGTTGTACGAAAATATATACGAAACGTCCTGGAAATAAATATATATATATATATATATATATATATATATATATATATATAGTTTATATACATATATAAATATATGTATATATATATATATATATATATAATTATATATATATATATATATATATATATATATATATATATACGTATATATATATATATATATATATATATATATATACCGGGTGATTGAACTTTTTTAAGATAAGTACTATTAACATTAACATTTTAACATTTTACAGTGATATATGGTTACTTATGAGACAGATTTTCGCTGTATAAACAATCGACTGTCATTTCCGGTTTAACCGGAAATGCTATCAATTTTAATATTTTAAACGGAACACCGTGTATATTGATTTATTTTTGAATTCTACACTAAATTCTAAACATAAAACATGTATCATATCCTATGTCAATTCCTGATAGTTCGAGAAAATGGCGAATGAAACTTTAAAAATGTCAATGAATAATTCCATTTTTTGGAAAAACAAATGAAGATAGTTCCAATTTAATACTGTAAATAGTGTTTGTTATGCAACTCACTGCATGTAATGTGACAATTAGGACACTTCCGGTATACCCGGAAACGTAGTGAAAATCACTTTCAAACGATATTTTCTCGTTTTAGTTTAATGGGACGACCTATAAACCTACTCAACATCTAAATTTTCAAACAATTTTAAATACTTTTGTGTATCATACCCTGTACCTATATTAAGTACTTTTGTGCAATTACCTTTTTAATGCTTAGACTGATAAATGACAAATATTAAATTTCTGTTCTAAGGCGGCATTGAAACAATACTTAAGTATATGGCCATCGTTCTTATAATATGCAGATGGTTTGCTTTGAGAGTTAAACGGTAATTATAAGTACTAAGTTTTTTGAGATTTTCTTCTAAATTTTAATTATTGAAAATGTATTTTACTCGTGAAGAACAAATTGATATGATAATGATATATGGAGAAACTAGAAAAAATCGCAAGGAAACCAGAGCATTATACGTACAGCGATTTCCGAATCGCCGATAGCCATCAGAGTCATATTTTCCTTGGTTGGAAAAGTATTTAAAATCGGAAGTGAATCCGCCAGGCGAGAATTTCATAGTAAGTTAAGAGGCTGAAATTAATACACTGGCTTGTATAGAAATCGATTCTACTATATCAATATGACAAATAAGCAGTGAAATTGGAATTGGCCGCGAAAGTGCACGAAAAATTTTACGTAAGCATGGCTTCAAATCATTCAAATACCAAATCCTCCACCACTTATATGAAGCGGATTATCAGAGAAGACTGGAATTTTGCAACTGCTATTTTGATATGCAACAAAGACAGCCCAATTTCCAGACAGTAATTATTTTTTCAGATGAATCCCGATTTATCAATATGGGAATGTTTAACTGCAATAACACTAGGTACTGGGCTACCGAAAATCCGCACTTGGTAAGGGAAGGGGCATTCCAAGAAAGATTTGGTGTGAAAGTCTGGTTTGAAATTCTTGGAACTCGAAAAATAGGTCCCATTTTTTTATGAGCCCCTGGATGCAGAACATTATTTGCAATTCCTCCAAAATACAATCGGAGATTTTATGGACAATTTGCCCATTTTTTATTACAATCAAGTATATTTTCAGCAAGATGGGGTATCTGCACAAATTTCCAGAGTAGTGACTAACTACCTGAGAGAAAAATTCGGCGACAATTGGATAGGTACAAATGGGCCAGTCAGATGGCCGGGGAGATCGCCTGACCTCACCCCGTTAGATTTTTTATATTCGGGCTACATTAAACAAAAGGTCTACAAAACGCCATTAGAAAATCGTGCGGATCTTGTTAATCGAATCACAAGGCCGATAGAAGAAATAACTCCAAGGCAGATGGAAAACATTTTACAAGAGTTTCATAACAGAATTCGTATGTGCCACGAAGTTAATGGGCAACGTTTTGAAGACCTTGTCTATGGATGACCTTTTTTCTTGGTTTTTTATTACTCATGTAGCTTTAGTTCTATTTCGTGTTTTTACTTGAGTTAAGAGGATTTTAACCGCAAATGCTATCAACTTAATTAGTGTTTTGTGGCGTAATGACAGTTGAAGCTACTCAGTAGTGTCCTTAATAAATATCTATTTAAGTAGACTGGCAATATTTCTTATAGTAAATAATAAACATTGATTAGTTATACAGCGTGTGAAAACATCAAAAAACAGTCATTTTGAAATAAGTAAGTTTATTTATATTTATAAAGTTAACTAATTTTTCGGTTTTACTCAATTTACATTGGTGCCAAGCACCCTTACAGATGACATATCATAGTCATTCTATTCCTTTTTTATATGTTAAGAACTCAATTTAGTATCAGGTGAAATTTAAAATCCAGTCCTTCCTTAGTACCTATATTTGATGTTCGCAAAACGTTAAATACACCATTTGCAAAAACAGTTTTGAGCAGTACATTTGCAAATTCTAATAGCTTGATTTTTTTCGTACATTGAACAAAACAATAATCCTAATTTAAAGTACCTACTTTAAAAATTAGAAGGTGCATAAAAGAATGGCAGGTGTGGTGTTTCTTTATTTCACAGCCACCTTGGATCAGAAATTTAATATTTGTCATTTATCAGCCTAAGCGTTCAAAAGTTAATTGCCCAGTGCAACTGGAAATAATCTTGAAAAGTACTTGATATAGGTATAGGGTATTATACACAAAAGTATTTAAAATTGTTTGAAGATTTAGATGTTGAGTAGGTTTATAGGTCGTCCCATTAAAATAAAACGAGAAAATATCGTTTGAAAGTAATTTTTCACTACGTTTCCGGGTAAACCGGAAGTATCCTAATTGTCACATTAGATGCAATGAGTTGCATAACAAACACAATTTACAGTATTAAATTGGAACTATCTTCATTTGTTTTTCCAAAAAACGGAATTATTCATTGAAAATTTTAAAATTTCATTCGCCCTTTTCTCGAAAACTATCAGGAATTGACATAGGGTATGATACATGCTTTATATTTCAAATTTAGTGTAGAATTCAAAAATAAATCAATATTCAGGGTGTTCCATTTAAAATATTAAAGTTGATAGCATTTCTGGTCAAACCGGAAGCGAAAGTCAATTGTTTATGCAGCGAAAATCTTCGTCAGAAGTAACCATATATCACTGTAAAATTTCATGTTAATAGTAGTTATCTAAACGAGTTACAGCCTTGTTAGTGATTTCGTGGTCACCAGGTATATATATATATATATATATATATATATATATATATATATATATATATATATATATATATATATATACATATGAGTTTTCTCGCGTCGAATAAAGACTGAAGTGTTAGTGACTAAGACGCTTCTTTTATACTCTCACCCGTGGACGAAGGCTTTATCTGAGCGGCGTTTCGTTATTTATGTCTTATGCAATGCGCACTTGATTTTTTGTGATTTTAGTGTTAATAGTTTTAATGATTCGTTACTTTTATTTAAATCACCTTAATTTTCAATTTCTCGGATTATTCTGGTCTTATAATGATCTATATTGGCAATCTCCTTAAATCCATCGAAATTTATTTTGTGGCCGGTTTCCTGTAGAAATAGAGCTGAGGTTGTTTGTTTGTTTTTGATGCTGGGTTTATGCTCTTCCACTCTTGCTGATATTCGCCTGTTAGTTTGCCCCACGTATATCTTTTCACAGTCCTGGTACGGAATGCTACAAACTCCGTGGTTTTCCAATTTGATTTAGTTTGGGTTTCCAGGTAGTTTACCTATAGTTGTTTGTCGCTTGCCTTCCCAGTTCAGGCTTACAATTTTTGTTGTTCGTTGTTTGGGAATCCTGTGCATTATTAGCTTTCTCTATGGTGCGATTCGTGTAGCCATTTTTTTTTAAAGCACTAGATAGTATAATAAGTTCGTTTTATCTCGTCTGTGTTTCAGTTAATCGCACTGATCTAGATATTAGGGTATTGGCCACAGCTTGAGTTTGTGCTGGGTGATGATGCGATTTTGCCTTTAAATATCTGTCGGTATGTGTTCGTTTTCTATACAAGGTGTACTCGAAATGTCCTTTATGCAATTTTGTGACCAGAACATCTAAAAATTGATATTTGTTGTTTTCCTCTAACTCTAGAGTAAATTGTATTCTGGGGTGCATTGAATATACGTAAGTCAGAAATTTTTCGAGTTCTATATGTGCTCGTTGCTATATATTAAATATATCATCTACATAACGTATTCTGTCTCTTTGTATATTTTTTAACTTAAATTTCCCGCTTTATTGCACTGCAAAAGTTTCGTGAGAAACGTCTTTTATAAGATATCAATTTCTTATAACACATATTCAAATGCAATAAAAGATTAATTGGATAATAAACACATGGGACCGGTTTCCATTCCTTTTGGAGTATCTTGTTCCCCGTATCTTGCAATCAGGATTCTTTTACATTTGTCACAGAATAATTGTGATCTACCTTTAGCTTCCAAAATCTTTAATGATACGGTCTTTGTAGACGACATTATATGTAGCCATAACGACTTTACTGAAATATTATAAACCAAATAATCGGGCTGCTAAAGAGAGGCTGCTTTGAAACTCGAAAATGGGCTAGTACCTGTGCAGATATACTTAGAGATCTGCCTGATAAACATGTTCAAAATAATGTCATGTCATTCGATAATGATAAATATTAGGCTTAAAGTGGTGCCCAACTTCTGATAACTTTTTTACTTCTTTGAAAGCTTACATAATACTTGTCAAAACGTTCTGTTTTCTCCGATTTAGCCAGAATATGTGATCCTCTAGGTTTTTTAATACCTATGATTTTCTTTGCTAAATTACTTATTCAAAACTTTGAGTTTTAGGATTGGATTGGGATGAAAGTTCTCCTGTGGAAATTATTTCTATGTAGAAAAAAATTAAAATCGAATTTGATCTTTTACGCAGTTATAAAATACCTAGACAGATAACCATTCATAAAGTTACAAAATTCAACTTTTGCTTTGGTTTTTGCGACGCTTCAGAAAAAGCTTATTGTTCTGTAATATTTTTGAGAACAGTTTCTGAGGAGAATAATCCTAAAATTTTTGTCTGTGCATAATCAAAGGTTTCACCCCTTAAAAGAATCAGCATTTTCCGTTTAGAACTTTGTCCGGCGGTCCTGCTGGCCAAATGAATGCATTTTGTGTTGCTTACTTTTACTGAAATCAATTTTCATAACATTTATGCATTTAGCGAAAGTACTGTTGCTTTAAAATGAATTAGAAATTCTCCTCACCTATGAAAAACATTTGTGAGCGATCATGCGTCGTATATACAAGAGAAAATAGCACCCCATTTTCGGTATCATATACCATCTAAGGACAATCCTGCAGATGGTGGGTCGCGTGGTATGTTTCCTTCGGAACTTATAGATTTGTCCCTATAGTGGCAGGTACCTCAATTCCTTTTGACACCTGAAGAGACCTAACATTTTAATTAAAAAATTCAGGAATTATCCTGAATTATTAATTACATTATTATCTGAGAGACTTGAAGAAAAATGAAATATAGCCTCAATCTCTTTTAATTTTGCAGAATAATTTTTTGGAAAATACTCTTCACTGTCTAAAATAAAAAGAATATTAGTTGCCCACTTCTTACGTAGCATCACTAAATTTAAAAATTCTAAAGTGACACATTTACCATATTTGACTATTCGTGAACTTAATGATGCATTAATGTTTTTATTAAAATACGTTCAATTATTACACTTTAAAAATATTTTTGCTTAAAAATAACAAACCTTTATCAAAACCCTTACAAAAATTATATTCGTTTATTGATAATAATGGCTATATTCGAGTGGGTGGTCGACTATGTCACTCTGTGTTGCCATATGACAAAAAATTTCCTTTACTTTTTCCTAGTGCTTCAGAATTAACCCCGTTGCTAATTCTTGAAATACACAAAATTTTTCTACATTGTGGTGTACAAACCACTAATTTTTCACTTAGAAGTAATTAGAAAAGTGTTACATAAATGTCAAATTTGTTGAAAATCTAATCCTAGATCATAGAAACCACCTATGGGAAATTTGTCTAAATATCGTATTTCCCAAGTAAAAGCCTTTGAAAATGTGGGTGTGGATTTTTGCGGTCCTTTTATTATTTACGTGAACAGATGTCGTGGTGCTAGAAACTACCAAATCATACGTTTGTCTGTTTAGATGTTGTGCTGCGAAAGCCGTACACGTCGAGTTAGTCTCGGATATGTCTTTAGAAGCCTTTCTGGCGGCGCTACGACGCTTTATTGCTAGACGTGGTTTATGTCCCTATATGGGTGGCATTTAGGCATCCAACATTAACTGTTTTAAAACACATTTACAGCAAAATTTATCGCAAAATTGAAATCCTTACTTAATACGAATTTTTCACTTTCTGAAAGATTGTAGCGTGATACATTACTAATATTATCGACATCTACTGATGAGACTCGCGGCTGACTCGACTTTTTTAGGAGATTGTCATACTTTTTCGAAAGTATATCACTAATATTTTTATTTGATTCTGTTCGCCAAAAAGTCGAAGTTTCTATGCGATTCAACAATAAACGGTGAATGCTGTTACTTAGTTTTAGGTGTAACTTTAAAAGTTCTTTCTCTGTCTCAGCTAGTTTTTTTCTAGTTTGAGGGATTTGTTTTCTTAGTAAGGCCTTATTAGCATTTTGAAGTGTGGTGTTAGTTTTCCTAGTTTTAGTATGATGAGACAACCGTGCAAAAGTAGGAATTAAATCGATGTCACGACACTTTAGTAGAAAGGTTAGATCACATAAAAGATTAGTTTTCTTACCTCTCAGTTTCTCATACGTCCTGATTGTCTTCTCCCGTAGAGGTGTATAGTTGAGATTCTTAGTCCTTCACGGATGGAAATATACAATGTATTTTCATTCCGGATGCACACCCGTTCACTACACAAAATCACATATGGCAATTTCGAAGCTTCTTTTTTCGCGCCCTAATAGAGACTGAAGTATTAGTGACTGCGACTCTTCCTTTACACCCCCATCCCGGGCCAAAAGTAATATCTGAGCGGCCGTAATAGTAGAAGAGCATAAACTTAGCATCAGAAACAAAGAAACAGCCTTAGCTCTATAATAATCAGGAAACCGGCCACAAAATAAATTTCGATAGGGAGATTACCAATATAGATCATTATAAGACCAGAATAAGTCCAGAAGCCATAGAAATTGAAAAACAAGGTGATTTAAATAAAAGGGACGAATCATTAAAACTACCAACAGTTTGGAAGACAATAATCAACAAATCTAAAATCAAGAGCAATTAGCGCAACAACCGGAAATTATAAATAACGACCAACGGCTACTCAGATATAACCGGAAGGAAGCGTCATAATCATTAACACTTCAGTCTCAATTCGGGCGCGAGAAAGAAAGCTACGAAAATGCCAAATGTAATTTGGCGAAACGTTATCAAAAGTGTTCTTTTCAGAACGACAATTCTGAAACACATTCTATTTGTATATGTGTATATATATATATATATATATATATTTATATATATATATATATATATATATATATATATATATATATATATATATATTTTGTTAATTATTTTCTTGGGCATAGGTTAACTCATTGAGAAGTAAAACTATAATTCAATCGACGATCAAGATATTTATTTTCTACAATAAAAACATGTATAGTTAGTATTTAAATTTTAAAATGGTTAAAACATTACTGAAAAAACATCACTCAAAAAAGCATTACATTTTAAACAAACTATGATCATGAATACAAAAATACATTTAAAAAAAAATATTATACAGAGTACGTACCTTGGAAACATGTCAATTTTTACGAATGTTTTAAGAATGCAATAATTTCGACAGGTCTGGAATTCTGATAGACAAAAACGAGACAATTTTTTCTTTTTTTTTATATTTACTTAGATTTTTGTTGCTGTACAGAGTTTGGGTTTATGCTATTACTGAAATGTACAGGGTTTTATGTATGGAGTGGTTTATTTATTTAGATTAATTTACTTAGATATCAGATTATGATAAATTTGGCTTAAGTTATTGATGTCTTTTTTATCGTTGACGGCATTTTTCTCTTTTTTAATTTGTATCATTTTTTTTATTGCGAGTTAGTTTAGTTTAGTTTCTTGCTCTAAAATTTTGGTTTGTTTAAAATAGAATTCATGTTTTTCTGTACGTTCGTGTTTGTGGCGGTTTAATCGACTATCTAAGTATTGTGTTGTCATTCCTATGTAGTTTTTTGGCAATTTAAACATGGAATTGAGTAAATTAGGTTTGATTTCTTTTTTTTATTACTTTGCTTTTCAAGGGAGTGAAAAGACCGTTTAGTAAATTCTGTGCTTTATGACAGACAGTTATGTCGTGTTTAGACAAGATGTGATTTGTTTTTTCTGATAGACTGTCTGTGTAGGGCATAGCAACGTATTTAGTATTAACACTTTTCTTTTGTTGCTTTCTTTAAGTTATTATAAAAAACATGAGTTCGTTGTTTAAAAACTCGTAGTATGTTTTTTTCTGGATAATGGTTATTTATTAAAGTCTCCTTAACCGTCTTTAAAATTTCAGGACGATATTCTGGGGAAGTAAGTGAAATGGTACGATGGGTTAAACCTATAATAACGCTATTTTTTTGATTCTTTGGATGGTTGGAATTAAAGTTTAAGTACCGCCCTGACCATGTTTTTTTTTGTATACCACTTGGTTTTTATATTTTGTTCTTTCTTTTTTCTAATTAGGGTTAAGTCTAGAAAATTAATTTTGTTTGTGTCTTCAGTTTCCATGGTAAATTTTAATTTGGGGTGAAAATTATTGAAAGCATTTAATAGGTCATTAACATGGTTTTTTGAAACGGCAGTTAAACAAACTGTCATACGGCCTAGATTTTGTGTTAATTAAATTATACAGTTTTAAAAGTAGTTAATTTACGATGTGTTGTGATTATATAAATTTTAAGATCACAAAGCTGTTTAATTGATAACTGTAAGTTAGTAATTTAAATGAAATCGATGGAATTTTATGAAGCGTGTAATGTAGTCTTCGGACTTTAATTGAACTCATAAACGTACATATAAAATATAAAACCCATAATTAATACCTTCAGGTTTTACATATAAATTAACTTACGATGAGCAATTTGTTTCATCAAGAAAACTATTTATGCTGCAAATGTTTTAAACATCCCGTCTGTTTTTTTCCCTTTTACGAGAAAAGTATTTTACAATATTAAGATTTGGATTAACATTGTAAATATTTAGTTTTCTTTTAATGAAATAAACATCGCCAAAGAAACATTTCTAATACTTCTAAATATATATTAATTTTCCATTATAGAATTGATTTGATGAACTATTTTCTTAGCCTTAAATTTTTGATAAACATTTTTGACGAGGTACTTAGCAGTTTACTCACGCGTTAAAGATGAGGAAGGTATAATGATTTTATACAACACTTGCCAATTTGTATCATATATACAAAACGTATAGAACGTGAAACAAGCGGAATGAATAATTTCAATAACTTGAAAACTATTCATAATTTAGAAGAACTGCTGTACCGGCCAAATCAACTTCGGATCTTTTGGTAGTACCGATTTAATCGGGAAATCACCTGTTTAAGAATAAAAACATCATACAATTTTTCTATATGCAAAAACCCTGTATATCAATATTTTCTGAAGTCAGTGGAATATTTTAAACACATGTCCTTTTAATGTTCTATTCTAGCTGGTATTACTAAAATAAATGTAACCAAAGAAATCGATTTGGTGAGTGAAGAGCTTTTTCCAAATTATGAATAGATTTTAAGCTATGCAATTTATTCCATTAAAATGTTCCACCCTACACATATTCAGGAATCGTGATTTTATGGACTCTCTAAGATATACGATAACCGACGTATCATGAGTGGAATAGGCTCACCTACTTACAAGCTGGTAAATATATTTCAAATGGTTTTAATAGATTTATGGAAAAAAACAATCCGTGTATTAAAAATGTTACATATTCTTTAGGGAATAATCTCTAAATCTCTATCATCTGTAGTAGGGGATATCTTCATAGAAGCCTTTGAGGAACATAGTTTAGAATCATCTCCATTAAATCCAAAATCATGGCTTGAATATCAAGCGTGTAACAAAAGTAAAGAAACGGCGAAATATCACAAATGCCACTCACCTGAATTTAATGAAAATATGTACACTTAGGTATGAAATTATCCCGGATCTAATGGCGAGTTCCGCATTGCCGCCAAATTTACTGTTTTTCTGTTATAAAAGGAAATTATTTTTTTTAATGGAACACTCTATATTACATTATTTTTTTTAAATCTGCGTAAAATTATCAATACTTTTTTTGAAAGTCGACAGTTTTGCGAAAATAAGGGTCTAACATCTATCCATAATTAATGTTTGACAATGTCAGTCAGTTTTGTTGATTTAAAACAATGGATCGTTTAACTGAAACCAAAGGAATTAAAATTTTAATTATACTAATATGGGTATGGAATGCGAAACCTAAAAGATGTTTGTGACATTTTCAATGACAAATATCCTAACAGAAATCCAATAACTAAATCTACCGTAAGTAAAATTGGAAAGGAAAAAGATGTGTGTTTGTATGTACGTGTATGAAAATCATGTTACCAAAAGACTAGCAAGAGAACACAGCATATCAACTTAAAACATAGGTTGTAAAAAACAACGGAAAGAATACAGTACAAAAAAAATACGTAATACAATGAAACTAAGTAATGTGTGTAAAATGTTGTCCATGTTGACAGTAGGCCGAGTACTGTGGGAAAACATTTAGTACATTATTAAAAAGAATTCCAGACTCCTCTATTCGTCTACATTCGATTTCTATTCGCTCCTTTAAAACCTCGAGGTCATTGGGCTTAGTTTGACACAGCACATTTTTAAGGTGTCCCCAAAAAAAGTGTTCGCGCCAAGTCTGGAGACCGAGGTGGCCATTCAATTATACCTTTACGTACAATTCATCTTCCAAAAACAAACATTATCTAAATATTCCCGAACATTCCGAGCAAAATGCAGTGGATCACCATCCTACTGAAACCATATTTCATCATTTGGTGCATTACCTAAAAAAATCAAGTTTAAATACTTAATACAGCAGGTAAAGTAAGGAACTTACGGTTATTGGAAATAGTTCTGCAATATCTGGGACAATTTCGGTCCTTAAAATAAAAATAACCCCTGTAAGGAGAACTGCATATTCATTTTATTCCGTCTATGGTCAAGACGACACAATTTTGATATTTTTAACGAAAATGAACTTTGGTTAGGAAAAACTGCAAAGTAGAAAGTCCATTTAGATGGAAAACGCTGAGATTATTTAGTGGCGCAGACGATGTTTAAAACCTATACGAAACTTACGTAAACGATGGATACACGCTTAATAAAAGATGACAGGCAAGTTCTCGCCAAGCTTTCTTAAAAAGAGCGCCAAGCTTTCTTAAAAAGAGTGCCAAGCTTTCTTAAAAAGACGGTATCATGAATTACAGCGCCTTCTGGCAAAGGAATGAGATTAGTAATCACACATATTGATGTTAAAAATAGCTTTTTAGAAGGTAATTTAACAACACTTCGTTCAAAGAAAACTGGTGATTATCACGAAGACCTTAATGCATATGTTTTTGAGGAACATTTTGAGCAGATGCTGGATCTTATTTCGGCTTAGTCGATTAATTATCTTTATGAACATGGCTAGTGGCTAGTTACCATTCTAGGTAGCTGGAAAAACACTTCTTGGAAAAAAATGATATTATCCAATATCTTGTACTATAAATGAAATATCATATAAAGATGACATCAAGTAGCAGGAGCTACTTGAAATTGTTAATATAAAAAGTCACTTCTTTTTTAATTTTTTTTAAAATGCGTTCAGATTATTTGTTGCGTTTAGATTGACAAACAAAAATCTTTGTTGGCTTTTTCGGAACTGAATAAAAGTATTTAACTTATTTAATTGAAGCACATATTTGATAAAATTACATATCTCAACATGTAGACGATAAAGCTATTAAACCTGGTATGTTTATAATCAGCAAGAAGAGATTCATTTGATGAACGTATAATATACAAAGTGTTCCATTTAACAAACACAAATTGGTATTTTTTGACAGCTTTGCGATACTCATCTAAATATGAAATCATATTTGGTTTTATGATCGCGTGTGCACTAAATTTAGAAAATGAGTACTTTTGTAGCTCACAAAATTCCAATAGATGAAGATCAATAATTAAATCATTCAAATTTGAAGTACAGGGTGTTCAAAATCTCAAAAAGTTTCCAAAAATGTTATACGCAAAATTTATTTTTAAAGATGTAGAAAAGTAAATGAGAAAAGTTGTTTAGAACTAATTTTTTTTATATAACTATGATTTTTTTTAAATTTCTTATGATTTCATATTCATAGGTGTGAAAATAAATCCTAAATAAATTTTCTGAGTTACTTTTCTGCGTATCTTTAAAAATAAAAGTACCTACTTTACAATTTTTAAACTTTTTGAAAACACCATGTACTTAAATTTAAAAATTAAACTTTTGAGAGAGTTTTTCGTAAAACCCCAAATATATTAAAATCTTCGAAGGTATTTGCAGTATCTCAAATTTTTTAGAAAACAAGAAATTACTGGGCACTGGGTTTAACTTTCGCTGAATCTGCATCTTAATGAGTTTTAACATAAATATATAATTTAAGACCCACAATAAAATTATTGTGCCAAAGATTATCTTGACTATTATCTGCTCTTTTATAACATATAGTTTATCATGGCAAATTAAAGCCGGTATATTGTAATAAAATTTCAAATTGTGACAGCAGACGTTAACGTTATTGCCGTTATTTTGCAATTAACTTAATTGATTTAGTTCGATCAGCAAAGAAAAATAGTAACGTAATTTCAGGTAGTGAATTGATTAAGGTAGCTTACAAGTACTACTTGACAGCAGTCTTCATTCTTCTTCATTGCTTCATTGCGCGCTCTGGGCTAATTTGTATCTTCCATTTATCCTATAAGAAACTTACATTAGCCCATCATTCTCAGTTCTATACAGGGTGTCTCCGATCCAGTGTGATTACGAAAAATATTTTTTTTTCTCAAATTAATGTTATAGGCAATTCAAAGAGCTATACTTCATATTCAACATTTTTTCATAATAAAACAATAAAAAGTTTTGTTTTTTTTTAAGACACACCTTGCATATTTGTAAATTTTTGAACTCTACGGAGAATTCTAGACATATTTGCTGAAAAATAATCTTTATCTAAGTATGGTGGTTTTCAAGTTGTGTACATGTCTTATTGAGACAAACCAACTTAAACAAAGTTTATTTTATTAGTGTAAAACCACTGAAAACAAAATAGAAATTTAAAGCTTTGAAGGATATATTCATATTGACGTCCACTGGTAATATTGTTGCAAGCTTCCCTGATCTTGTTCTGTGAATCATCTAAATTTTAAGTGGAGTTCCATAAAAAAATATGTTTTAAATATTTCCAAAGAGAAAAGGGCTTAGGTTTGGAGAATGAGCTGGCCACTAATTGATTCCTCTGTTGCAGATCCATTTCTGCGGATAGTTACAGCATTATGCGACGGAACACCGTTTTGTTGTCACCATATTGTTTGGCGCTCTGGGAGTGGAATTTGATTTGCTTAAATGTCTAGGTAACGAACATAGTAAGAACTACTCTTACTCTAATAGTGATAATTGTGTATAATAACCATTAGATTGTTGAAAACATGACTCATCCACTCCATAAAATTTTACATGTTCAGGTAATTAAAGAATATTATTTTCAAAGAGGCTATGAATTCTAAGCGTCTACCAAAACTGGTTAGTTGTAATTCCTGTAGCAGATGAATTTCAAAAGGATAGATCACTTCTTAAATAGATATAGGTCATAGTGGTCTGATTCAGTGGCCAGCCCATTCTTCAGATCTAAGACCTTTAGATGTTTTCCTTTGGGAAGGTTTAAAAATATTGTTTATAAATCGCCACCTTTAAATTTATATCACTTAAAAAACAAAATTAAAGAAGTATGTAACAATATCACTTCAGACAGAATTAGATCAACTTGTTCCTAAGAATTTATTCGCTGGCTTAATGCTTGCATTGTTTCTAATGGACATCAGTTTCAACTTATTTTTCGAACCTTGTTTTCTTTTTAATGTCTTTGCAATAATGAAATGCAATATTTTAGATTGTTTGTTTTAATAAAACATGGCTATAATTTAAAAACCGTTTAAGTTAAGTATAGGTTACTGTACAGTAAATATGTCCAGAATTTACCGTTCAGTTCAAAAATTTACAAAAATACAAGTTTGTCATTCAAAAAAATATAACTTTTTATTCCCCTAACTGTCCTATGCACCCTTTATAACAAATGTTAAATAAAAATTATAGCTCATTGAATTGTCTATAAGTTTTAATTGAAAATGAATTCGTATTTTCTATACCAACGAAGATATTAGTTGTCATATTGAATTGGGAAAAATGGTCTATATTTCTGTTATAACAAGTTTTTCCAGTCTAGTGTTGGAAATACGTATATATACATTTTTATACAATGCACTTTTAGTTAATTTAAATTTATCATTTGAATGGCAACATAATTACATGTAAATATAACATTTAGTTTGGATTAGTTTCACTCATATGCGTTTGCATTTTTACGAGTTGTAATGTTGATTTTGTTACTTTCGAGTATTATAGTATATTTTATTTGTCGGTAATTTATTTGTTGTTAAATTGTCATACCTACTTTAGATATATAATAAGTACCTGACAACTTGTTTAAAATAGATATACTACCTATGTTAAACTCAAAAACCAACGTTCCTTTTTAGAGTAACCAGTTACAGTTTTTAGAAACTTAGTTTTTATTAAATGTATATAAATCTTTTGGAAGTATGATACTTTTTATAAACTAACTTGAGTTGTCTATCTAGATACATTTTTTTCAGTAACCTGTCAGTTGCTATCTGAAGACAACATAATGCAAAGTTCAAAAAAAGCAATTTTAGAATTCATACTAGGGTTTTTTGCTTTTATCAATGATTTTTACGCGCTAAATAGCAATGGCAATATAAATAACATTTTATTACTTTTTTTAATATATTTAAATTATTAAAACAGAAAATTAAACAACTGCTGATAGAAGTAAATAATTATTGTATTATCCCACTAATAGATTTTACAAATCTTTGAAATTTGTTCTAACAACATAGACATTTATTTGAAAAATTAATAACTAAAACTTAATGCCAACTTTTCTATAAAAATAAACTGATACATTTTGTTCTTCTGATTTCAAAGTAAAAAAACAAAAATATAATTAAAAAATATTGTAAAATAACTAACTAAATAAAAACTGTATAAGATGTTAAACCTTATTTTCTTTCAGTGTCACTTTCGTTACTGTTTTGGTTTGTTTTTCCTCTTTGTAACATTTTCTTCTCACTCTTAGGTACTAAAGTATAATTATATTGTTTAAAAAGAGTATTATTAAACATCACTATGTAATTTTTGCTCTGATCCTATTTAATTGAAAAATCGCTACTTTGATGTTCGATTCGTCATCATAATTTAGTAGGAGTTTTTCTACAGTATTGTTTTTCTTGAGCAAAAGGTTACTAAAGGTCTGCTACAGAAAATTTTCTCTATATTTTGCTGTGGATATTGTCAACTTCCTCTACAATACTATGTCCCTGTTCTCTACATTTTTTAATATCATAGAAAGGCCATTTGTGTGTAAATTATTTTAAGAAATGCTCTAAAACAAATTAAATCTATATTTTTACGGTTCGTATAGGAAGTTGGAAAGAAACAAGTTTAAGAGAATGCCTTTTTTACTTTCCTCGTAAAAGAGAAGTATAGTAATCGTAAAAAATTCACCCTCGGAGACATGTTTTCTGTCTTTTTTGGTCTGTTCGAGGCATATAACGATAAACAATTACATATCAGACTGACTTCAAATTTTAGTCAAGATTTAAGGATGATTTAGTAAACTTTTGGTTAAAATCTGATATGGCAACCTAGTAAAGTATTCAAAAAGTTATTACTAAAAAACTACTTATCCAATTTAGGTACTTCAAAGTTGACATGGGAATAAACTGGTAAAATTTTGTTGAGGAGCCTTTATAGTGGAACAAAATGACGGCCTATGAAATGTTTAAAATATAAATATCAAAAAAGTTGTGTTAAAACTTTGCACAAAAATCATATGTGACACAGGTATGAACTGACAATATTTTGCCAATTCCATATAGCAAAACACAATGGCAGCCTATTAGAATGTTTAAAAAGTCTGCAAATGTCCATTTTGTGTTTTAATAAAACATGGGGTGAATGTTATAATTGATTTTTTTAATGACTATCTAAATAAAGTTACGAAAAATAAAAATTAAGAAAAGTAATAAGGTAAAAATAAGTTAACTACAAACAACAATGAAATTTAAAAAATTCTATTTTACGTAATGGATTTAACAAGGTATATTAAGTGATTGAATGTTTCTTGTTCGTATATACAGCGTAATCCCAGAGATGTGCAACATATGGGAAACTTTTTTATTTTTGATTTCTCATAGCAATAGTTAGTTATAGTAAGAGTATACAGGGTAGGCAAAAAAATGTGAACACTGATCAAGGATAACCTATCCTTAATTTTAAAAATATGGCAAAATGTTATTGAGAAAAGTTGTTTAGAATCAAAAACTGTGTTCAGATTTGAAATCATAGCCTCTTATTAAAAAAAAATATATAATTTATAATATAATATCCCCGGTATTTTTGCACTTTTGTCCAATTAACGAAAGCATTAATTCTAAGCAAGATCAATTTACCTGTGCCCAAGTTTTCAGAAAATATATTAAATTAATGTAACTCGTTTAGATTTAATATTTTTAATAATAACAAACATATTTGTGAAGAGTTTTGAATATAATTTTTATAAAAATTTAAATGTCTAATCAATTTAGGATGCATACAGAAAAACTTGAATCTCAGTCCAAAATGTTAGTATTTTAGTGTTTTTATTTCAAAGTTTAAAATAGATCTAATAACGTGTTCTTATACAATGTTTTGATGGTATTAGGCTGAGAACAAATAGGAGGCTTAAACTTCATATCTGAACACAGGTCTTTACTTTGAACAACTTCTCTCAATAACATTTTGCCAAATTGTTAAAATTAAGGCTATTTAGTTCTTGATTAGTTTCATATTTTTGTGCCTATTTCCTCTTATAGTATTTGTTGATGAACTAACTTGTTGTTGTTGCACACCGTATATATATATATATATATATATATATATATATATATATAAAATTGATTCTGTTCCCGCAGGTTCGGCTGTTCCGAGCGACGCAATTCGAATCTCACGTACGAGAAGTTTAGATTAAGTTTGGAATCGTAATAGGTATTTGGAACAGGTACGTGCGTAGAACAGGACCAGGTTTGCATCTGTTACTAAAAAGTGCTTTTCCATAACACCCCTATTTTTAACATGGACATTGGTAAAATTTATTAAATTAAGTCTAAGTTTACCTAAAATGTACTTTTGTACTCTACTACTAAAAATGTACTAAATATAGTTCAAAACTAAAACAGCACCACTGACAGTAACCTCAAAATAATTTAATGACGGCAAACTTATAGGAATTCTTTTTTGCAAACGCAAGTAACCCAGAATAGGCGTTACAAAACATGCCATATCAGATTAATATTAAATATCAAATTACTCGATACAACATTAATAGGCCTGCTGAACTTTTAGTAGTCACATACCTTTACGTTTATGGCTGTCAACTACGATGCAATTCAAAAGCTAACACACCCGGAAGTTTCGAATATCTTCAAAACCATGAAATCTTTATTAGGAGCCAAGTAGTATGCTAGAAAGAAGATACAAATTATGTATTAAAAGCGTCTCGTGTAGGATTATTTCTCAAATATGGAAACATGTATACGTCGTGTTGCTGTAGAATGCCAAATATCGATTTAAATTATCGGATAAATAAACGATATACATGCAAGCATTTTAATTATAAACCTGATTATCGTCTGTAATTATTAGTTTTTTATTTTAATAATTAAGATTACTTATACGTTAATAATAAATTACATTCTTAGAATATTTAAAATAAGGATCTAGTATGATTTTAATAGCCCCCATCATCCTCCTCAAGCGTTGATGTCATTAGCTCATCTACTATCTTTGCTAAAAAATATATTGTCTTGGACTGAAACTTAACATAATATTCTTACTGTATTATTTTTTGCAAAACATAAAATGATTGTAATATTTTCGGATTAATACGAATAATTGAATTAACTTTTCCGATTCCATATTGGCCCCGACCAATTTGCTTTTAGGTCAATAGTCTTTAATAGTACTTTAATCGTGAAAAAAAATCGCGATTTTGTAGATATTAGAGTCTCAAAAAAACTTGTCACAATTTGTCTATGCGCGGTATAGCCAAAACCTACTAATCCGATTGACTTTTGAAGTTTGTAAAAATCATGGCTGAATAAAAATCCATTATGGTGGAACAAACTCGTGGTCTCATAAAATGTTAATAAAATCATTAAGGAACTACTTATGGAATGGATCTCAAATTTTGAACAAAAATCAAATGAGATATAGGCATATATTGTTAAAATTCTGATGTGAGGTCATTATGGCGTAACAAAATGGACGTCTACTAAAATAAAAATTCCGTAAAATTTCATTTCCTAGAATAAAGACTTTTTTTATGAAGGAAAATAATAAATTTAATTTTAATATTCTATATAAATAAAGTTATGAAAAATAAATAATTATAATAATAGTATTATTATATTAAGTTTATGCAAACCTTATATAAACTGTAATTTATTTCATTTTTCTTTAAGGTATTATTAAACAACTATATGGATTCATAAAATGTGTCATCGACGTGGAGTGGAATTCTCTACGAGGGAATCATTGATTTTTATCAATTTTATAGTTCTTTTTATAGGCGAAACATTGCATAGTGCTACATAGACATGTCATCAAAAATCAGATTAACAAACCTGTTTGAAATAGTAAACATAATTTAATTATTGTTTTGAATTGACAAGAATATTTCCGAAACTATTGTCATTGTCAACTAATAAAACTGTCAATAAAACACAATGAAATTAGAGAGAACAAATATAGGATATCGACCGCATATATCGATCCTGAAAAGTTTGTTTAATAGCTGGGCTAAGTGAGCAGTAACAGGCAAAGAAAGGCTAGCAATCATAGACGATAATTTGAAAGAGGCTTAGAGTAAGAATTAAAGTAGGGATCACAATTCATTCATAAATCACGTTAGGGGTATGCGCCAAGATGGTTCCCCTACTTTTCACATTCTATCGACCAATGTTTACAATAAAACAAGAGGTGGGGATGGCCCATGAAATATCATAAATAGTGAAAAAATCATCGTTTCAGGTTTTTTGCCTATGGGAGGTGCAAGTGGCGCATGACATATAATTTAAAAATTTCAAGCGCGTATTGTAACAAAATTTTAGTATTTAGATACAGAAAAAAAACAGATTTTTTTTTTGTTTTTATAAAAACATTTTAAATGCATGTTTATTGTACAGGGTCTTTAGTTATAAAGGCAACCCCCCAATTAACATTCCTATATTTTTATAAATGTATATTCGAAAAATTTAAATGCAAAAGTTTCTCTCTTAAAATTGTAAAATGTTTTTAATGTAGTTGGCAGAAATACAGAGGGTTTAATTTTTCTGAACTTTGGTTTCTAAAATGTAAAACCCTGTATATTATACCAAATGGGTCACACGTCACTAATTAAAAATATGCCAGGTGTGGCGTGATCCTTAAAGACTCCAGAGAATGTTCTACATAGTGAATCAATGGGAATACATTTCTTGTTATGGCAGGGTTCTCAAATTTCTCCGTGTTTTTAAAGATAAAAGTGTAAAACCTGGCATAGTTATAATCAGCAGGAAGATATGTATTTGATGGACATAAAAGGGATAGTGTGTTATAAGGTATAATTAAAAAAATATAATATAAATATTATTATTTTTATTGAAGAAATAATCACACAAGTATTATCAATTTACTAAAAAAATAAACAACAACTGCTTATTTTATCAAACCTTAAACCACGACCTTATATAAAATCTTTAGGAAAAAATTGTAAAATAACTTCCATTGACAGCAGAAAACCAACTTGAAAAGAAAATATTGTAAAATAAGAAATAATATTTTATTTCATTATTTTGGAAATGTTATTTCATGAAGTCCGCGACCAACCAAGGCCTATAATAATAACTATAAAATATTATTTCTTACATTTCATTGTTTTTTTTAATGTTGGTTTTATCTTTTTAACAAAAATTTTTATTTTCCTCTTTTTAGTTTTATTTATAAGAAGTTTTACTAAAAAGATCGTGCTCAAAGTTTTCGAGGGCTAACCCTAGGTTAAAATGTTGAACGTACCTAATAACTAGAACAGGAACTCGGGTCTACTTAAAATTTGGCTAGAACGACCATAAGTAAGATTATCGTTGCTTTAAAAATCAAACAATGATATTATAATAATATAAACAGCCATCTACATAGAAAATCAATAATACAAATTGTTAAAAATTAAAATAATTAATAGAATTAGAATTTAACTTAGTGCCTTAAAACTCCGGAAAATATATGAAATACGATACTTTGGTTCAGCCCTCTTTTCCACTTATTGACACAGCAAATATGTTTTGATAAGATTTATTATTACCTACCAAATTAGCTTATTTTTTATATTTTTAAAATCTGCTCGCTATAAGATGACATCACCATCATCCTAAATACTTCTTTAAAAACATCATGCAATTTGGCCAAATCTTCCCAGAGAAATCGATGTACTGGGTTTTTGCTCTTAATTCGCTGTCCCTAATATTAGCTTAATTTTAAGAAATATAAAAATTGGTATCGCATAAGTTGCAGGATTTATTACATAGTTACTAGAAAATTATATTTCAATAATGATCCATTAGAAAATATTTTTTAATGGAAACAGCGTGTTACATGCCAATAAAATGAACCTCTAATGGCTTATTATAAATATACTGGGCTTTTAATCTTTATCTTTAAAAATATTTTTTTGTCTTTAAAAACACCAGAGAAATTTGAGAAAGAGACAATTGCTGCCATAAAAAGCAATGCGTTTCTATTGACTTCACTACGTAGAAAACCATTCTCCGTTTGTTAACTTTTACAGCAAGATTTTGGTCAAATTTGTTTGGATGTTTTAAAAATAAAGGTATCATGCACAGTAAATTTAAAACAAGCGAGATGCGACCCATTTCATGGTCATACACATGGTGTGCCATTAAATTGTTGGATTTGCTAGACATTTTTATATATATATATATATATATATATATATATATATATATATATATATAAATAATAGTTAATTCAAAACTACGTACTAAACTCTACTATTTTTATATTCAATAAATGTGTCTTTAATTATTCAATTAGACCAATAACCAGTTATGAGGAGAGACCCTTGACATAGAAGCATATGCATAGAAAATCAGCAATTTTAGCCCCTAAAAACCACGAACAGCATAAGAAATTCCCCATTCATTTTTATGAAAAGTCATCCGATTTGGTCAAACCAAAATATAAATTTTCTTCAAATTTTAGATTTACCAACAATATTCTATTTATTATATATATATATATATATATATATATATATATATATATATGTATATATATATATAAAATAAATATGAAATAAAATATGTTTCGATGTATGAATAATATTCGACTAATATGGCAACAACGTCTTGCACACGTAAGGCGTTTGGCGGTCTTATCACCCTCGCCACTGTTTATACACGAAAAATTACCCCCTCCCGTCCGCCAACCACTACCCTACCCAGGCCAGAGTTCTGGAAGCGCCATTGGTACTTCGCATCACTCACTAAATTAAGCAGTAACTATTACGACCTAAAACTAAATTCATTTGATGCATAGAAAATCTTCAATTTAGTTATACATTTTCTTGTAATGACCATGTGCTATGTATTTAAACAATAAATAGGATATTAAGCCACGCTGCCTTTTGAGCGTCCGACCAAAAATGTGAAAATTCGCACACAATTGACCACGTCAACGATTTTTCTTTTTGATGTATCGACAGACGAGCGTACCTGTCCGCAAGCAAACGTATACGTTCGTCGTTCATATTCTTTACGTCCACACTAAGCGAACTCATACGTTCGTCGTCGTACGGCCGTATTCGATCACCAAGTGAGTACGCGGCAGAAGAACAACCGAGCGAACGAGCGTGCCCATAAGCAAACGCATACGTTCGTTATGCACGTCCACACTAGGCGAACGCACATTAAGATTTCTCCGGAATTAGTTTATCCACCTTTCTTCTTATTAACTCAGTATTTCCTTTTCCAAAACGCGACATTTTTCTCAAAAGCAAAATAGAATGAAACCTTCGCCACATTATTGACACTTGTATGCGAATGTGTGCATCACGTGCAACAGCAGGTGATGCACCTTTTTAGTTCTTGTATTTTTCAAATAATTTTAATCAAAAATAAATAAAATTTTCTTACCGAGTCTCCTAGCACTTAAATTAAAAGTCCGGAAATTATTTCTCGGTCACGAATTTTTTAAGAAAACTTTCAAAAAATTCGTACCTCGAAAAAATTTCCACAAATAATTCAAGCTCTAGGAATATTACCCTGTTAGACAAAGCAAACGGAACAAACGAATTTTAAGGCAAAATTTAAATTAAAATATTTTTTAAAACGATTAGAGATATTGATATGCTTGTCTTTAAACGTCAAATTTACTAAGCTTTAAATTTATTTATACAGGATATTAAACAAAGTTCTGCAAATATTCCAATATTTTATTTGTTCCGAAAATTTACAAAACCGATGTTTGAGTTCTAATTGCGAAATCAATATAATCCTTGGTTAAATTAAAAAAAAAAATGGAATTTTAAAAAATATTTTTAGTAATTTTTCAGATATGATTTTTTTTTAATTTAGATTTGTCTTACATATTTTGCTATAAAATTGTATTAACAGTTTGTCTGTTAAGCCTTTTTTAGAATCTGTGGAGTCAAAAAAATATGTTAAGATTAGTTTAAAACATAGTGATCCTACATATCATGTACGTATATATCAACACTACTAAAACGAATTTAAATTTAAAAGTTTTTATTTAAGTTTTAAGGAGTAATGAACACTTCCCTAAAACGAATTTTTTAGTTTTCTCTCTTACTTTATTATTTTTAAAAATCCAGGTGTCGCTAAAAAAAATACAGGTGTCGCTAATAAAAAAAATAAGAAACAAGCTAATTTTGGACTGTCTAAAACATGTATTTTGTAAAAAGTGACTGGATTTTTTTTATAAAGCGGCAATTTTAATTTTTAAAAAAATGGCCGTCTAGATTTTGAAAACCAAAGTTAACTTGTGATATATCGTTGAGAAGCTAGTTTTAGGCTAAAAGTTTACTGATAGAAAAAGTTTATTCAATGATATACAATAATATGGCATTACATTTCGTCATCGAATATTAATGCCCTTATTTGTTCATAAATATACGTGGTTTTAAATAAAATTCGAAAGGGGATTTGCACTTTAGATCACCAAGTGGTGATCCTAGAAAATGTTCTTGTCTCTATCTTTAAGAATGACGTAAAAAAAATAAAAACAAAAAAATTACATTCTTACATCTCTTTTCACTAACGATATCCATATAATGAGAAACAAATATTTATGCAATCTTGAGAGCATTCGACCTCTTACAATAAAAAAGATGGTTAATAAGTTTTTGCATAAATGATTTAAATCATCGAAATTAAGTGCACTAATTGTAGTATAATTCTTTTTTGTCAAGTTATTTGAAAAAATTCTGTGTTAAGTCTTGAGTGGTAGAAAAACCATTGTTCAATGCGGTGTAATACTATGGAGTTATATTCGATTAGGCCGATAAAGCTTTACAAAAAAAAAGAAATATTTAACAATTTTCGGTATTTCAATGTTCGCATTTTCGGTAACTTCTCATTTCCCTATTACCGGAAAATGAGAAAATTAGAAATGCCGTAATAATTTAAAAGAGATATTTAAATTATCAGGTGTGCCCAGACATATTACTGCCGTTGCCGCCCATAAACCTAGGCATTATTCGCCTACTAAAAGTTCAGATTTATTAACGCCATATTGAGAGAGTTGATATTTATTATAGACAAAGGTCGAGCTGTGTCAGGATGTCAAGAGAACCAACCAAACTGTGCAGAATAAAAGATGCCGAGTCAAGGCATACATATCTTCTTTGTGGTGTGGATTTACCGGTTCTTATTTTTACCGAACGTAACCAGGTTTTGTGTAGGTCGAGATCATGCATGCATGGGAGAGTTTTTGAACTATCGGTTTCAAGTAATGTGAGAAATCCTCATTTATTGTTTGGCAGCATTTATTTCTTCCGATAACGGTACGGTCGTGGGCATAGAATTATCAATTCATTATTGTTTTGCGGATCGTCACGATTTTGCATTAATAGTTTTCGGAATAATTGCATTTTAAACGATGAGAATGAAGCATTAAACTGGATGATAATAATAGCATTAAGACTTAGGCTTTATTCTTAAATGGTGCAGAATGTATTAAGTATGGTTATTAAGGCCAGTTTAACTAAGAATTAAAAATATGTGGGAAAATTCTTGAAAATATTACAAGACCTACTGGCCCAGTGCTTTTAAATGAAACATTAGAAAAATTATTGGAAATAAGCGTTTTTTATTTGATCAAAGTTGTAATAGTCTCAGCTAGGGATAGGCGATAGTAGATTTTACTTATGAATGGATTTTTTTAATTTACCGATGTCGGATATATTAATAACTAGATTTATCAAAGTTAACCAAACAATCACAACAACCTAAACAAAACGATAAAAAGTAAAATATACGGGTTTATTAGACTTTTTTAAAACCACCTACCACACAAAATATTTTTTTTTTAATTAATAATAAGAACATAAGCCAAAATTGGCTTATAAAGTTTAAAACTACTGGCTTTAGCAAGGGAAATCTCTTCCAAGACTTAAATTTGATAAATGTGTAAAATATCCTCAAATAACATGTTAAGGATTTCTGAATGTCCATGTTTTTAGACAGTTGTAATTTCGTGAATTTTCAATATAATTATATTAATTTATATGAATAAGTTTACTTTGTTAATAGTTTTCTGAGTAACTACGTTTTGCATGATGTTAATGAATCGTTAAACCGGTAATAAAAACAGTATTAAGTCTTAGACTTTATTGTTAAATGGTGCAGGATGTAATAACTATGGTTATTAGGGCCACAATAACTAAGAATTCAAAATGTGTGGGAAAATTCTTGAAAATGTAACAAGACTTGCAAAACAGTTACTGTTATTATGCTTATCAATTTTAAAACATATAAAATATGCAATTATTCAAAATTATTATTTGATTGGAGTAGCTAGTAGTCTCAGCGTTAACAGCCCCCACGAACTATGCATTTTCACGGGTTAAAATACGTATATTTTGAACAAGATCTAAATATTAAACTTTTTAGTTTTTGCTACACTTTTTAAATTATATTGTGTTGATATGTAAATAACTGAAATGGCAGAAATATATAATTTTTATAATTCAGTAAATACCATTAGCAACTTATCTTTTCCTTTGAAAGTTCCAGACATCTAAATGATAACGGTTGAATTCAATAATAATAAATGTTATAATATTTTTGATTTAAAATTTTGTATTATGTCTACATGTTCTTAAAGGTGAGATAGTTGACATTCGGAATAAAATATTGTATATATTTTAACCACTTGATCAGCCATTAACATTAAACAACTTTCCATTATGTGAGACTGGAAAATAAGAGGTGCTTATTTTTCGTATTGTATTAACTACTATTGGTCACATCAATATTCAATCCTTTTATTACGATAAACCTTATATAACTTATGTAAATGTTGCTTTGCACATGAACAGCATACAGAACTGCTTATCAGTAATTTCCTCTCTAAGTCCATTTAGAAAAAGTAAATATTCTAGAATAAAAAATGATATTAACATTATTTCTAATAATTGGCATTTTAAGACACGATTCTTCATAATAAATAAATATGAATATTATAATACTATCTTCTCTGTTCTGTTAAAAAATTTAGGTCGAACCCGAACCTATGTATCCCGAATCAATCCGTTCACTCTGGAAATCCTTTTATTCACGATGTTTCGCCAAAATTTCATTTAGCACTTTTAAGTGATGTTAGATGAGAACTAGTTGAAGATCTATAATAGTATTGTTAATGAAGTATGGTCTAGAATCTTTATATATTAGTAAAGAACTAATAGATGTATACTCGTCTTGCTAATATAGAAAAGAGAAAAACTTATATTTCGTCCAAAACCCAGTAAATATTGGCGGTGACAACATAAAATATATTTTCCAGGAGGTGTGCTTAATAATTAGACATTTAATTTTGGTTGTCTTAGGAATACTTAGAGTTAAGAAAAATCCATGTGGTGCAAATCAAGAAATTAGATTTTGATCATGAATACAGCTGCGTTTTGTATTATTTTGTGATACGTTAAAATTTTTGAAAACATATTTAGAAAGGATTCCATTCTTACCCATATGCCATACTTACAAAAAACAATATTTCAAGAAAAGTAACTACATTTAAATCACGAAGCTAGAATATATATTATATAGGCTGTAGAAAAGTATTAAAATATTAATTAATAGCTTAATTAAGTGGGGGATCTTATCCCCTAAATTGCAATACCTATGTTTTATTTTTAATCATATTATAAGACCTTTCTATGACAGCTTTTTAACTCTATACTATAGCAGGGGCAGAGATTACTGGAGCAAAGAAGACACGAAAAATTTAAAAGCTTCTCCATCTGCGTTCGATAAGATTTAGTTTTTGTATTGTATAATTTTTCTCTAACGAAAAATCAAGAAACTAGCGCATCTAATGGGCTGTTAACCAGCATTAAGATACTATCTAAATATACCATTTGCAACTTGATGGCAAATTATAATTATATAATATAGATATATTATAAAATATATCTCTCTAAAATGTTGTTTTAAAAACAATAAGCAAACATGTAAATATGTTTTAATATATATCCTGCACAGAAATTTGAGAATGTAGAAAAAATGTTGTTCCAATATTAATATTTCAAAGCAAAATGCCTAGAAGTTAGACAATTCCTCCAAGGAACCTGACCGACAATCCGTGTCTTAATTACATTTTTTTCTAAACATTACCAAAATATTTGAAGAGATAAACTAATTTTAAAAAATGTTTTTCGTATATTTATTGTTTGCTAGGCTTTCTCTCCGTAAATAAACGGTGACCCATAAAAATAGGGGTTGGGGGAGGACTTAAAATGAAATGCCACCCCGGGCCTCAAACACCCTTATTCCGCCAAAATGGCAAAATCGTATAATAAAGGTTAAATAGAGCGCTTTGATCTTACGCCATCATCAGTGGTTCATTTAAGATCTTAATTTTCTTTATAGATAATGGTTTTTTCATATTTTAGCAAAAATTATGAGCATTTTGGTTTCCTTACAAGCGAGGGGGTTTCTACAGTTATATTTTTATTACAGGATTTTGCTCGAAATATAAATTCTGTCTCTTATCGTTATTGGCACGACGAGAACACAACCTGTAGGTAACGCCTTACTCTTTAAACGTACATAGTATCTCATCATCTGAACAAAATCAAAAACAATTTTTTTTTGAAACAGTGGAACAGCCGAAATGTATTAATTTAAGCTAGTTTTATTTTGTTGCTCTTAGAAGCAAATCTCTGTCTGATGTTGATTATCCTGATAATTGTTTTATTGCATTTTATTGGATTTTATATGAAATACAGAGTATTTTGCTGCCAACGTAAAATGAGTACTTTGTCGTACTTTGGATTCTTGTAAGAAGTAAATGTAAATATTGGTATGTATGTATGTGTACGGAAGAGGCAAGAATTTATTTTATTTGTTTTTATTCCACTAAGACTACACATTTTTAAACGATATTATTGCATTTTTGAATATAAATAAATTAAATTAAATTAAAAATTAAAATAGAAACACATTTTTTAGTGTGCCACTATGTTATTTTAATTATATTTTTTCTGTTTTCAGTGTCTGCAAAAAAAAGTTGGAATGACAACCGTAGTTAACATTTTTCTTTTACTAGTATCCCAAAATTTCGGTATATTTTGCGTACCTATAAAATCAAATCGAATATAAACGCTATAGAAAAACCAAATGTGTATGACACAAAATATATCTTTTATGCGAAATGTTATCGACGGAGAAAGGAGATTACTTTAGTCCAGGTTTTCACGGAATCGGTTCGAGACTAGGAAATCTGACCGATAATAATTATTGTTCAGAGAATCTCTCCTCTCATAGCACAAAACGTGTATCACGAATATTTTCATATTTTATCAGTGTTGGATGGCACTTTGAGTCACTTACCAAAAGAGACCATATAAGTGACCTTAAATAAGCGCGACACTTTCATAAATGACCGGTCATTTTTAAAAATTACCAATTTTCGAAAGTAACTGCAAAAATGACCTGTTATTTACTTATAAGGGACCTATTTGTGAAAATGACCTAAAATGACTGGTCATATGCCCTTTTAAGTGACTGATTTATAAATGACTGTTCAATAAAGAAAAACATTGCCTTTTTTATTTAACAGATCAACTTTGATATATTTTCAAACGTTTTTAAAAATGTATATAAGTGATATAAGCGGCCAATTTATAAATGACCGGTCATTTGCCAACACCATATTTTATATATAAATACTGGCGAGTCCTCACGTTACCGTACGTAACAACAATGTTTGGTTCCACACTAGGCACTTATGATATATCGCCGCTACAGGTTGTAGGTAAACTCGATAATGAGAAAAGCATACGCTTGTCCTGGGATGATTTATAATACTAAACGTTAGGAATTTTAGTCCACTTATGCTAAGTACTTGCATAGGCGCCGGATGTTAAAATTTCTAAAATTTCAATTGGTTGCTGGTTTTTTTTACCAGGGGTGACTGTTTCAAAATTACCTTTTTGTAGAAAAAATATTTGAAATTAAAACAGGCTTCACGTCGTCATGACTGCATAATGGATTAGATTATTTATTATTTGTACAGTATTGGGAAAGCTTAAATTCGCTCCCAAATGATTTTTAGTAGTCGATTGAGTTGGTTCAAGCTTAAACCAACATTATTTGTTAATAAAGCTCAATTATTACATCCATTTACAAACAATGACTATTAAAACTATGGAGTTAGATTTATTCAAATTTCAGGTTGTTTTTATTTCCACCAGCCCTCCCCCTAATATCATGTGTCTAGGGACGCCTCTGCTCAGAGCGCTCATTTTCAATTTAATTGCTGATATCTAACTGCGATATAAAAATATTTTATTGCCTTTTAGTTAATGCTCCTGCTACTTCTGAGCGATTTATGGATTTGATTACTTATAGTCTCAACTTTTGAAATAAATTGTGATTTTTATAGTCTAGTTTTAACTTCATGAAGATAATAATAATCATACGATTTTCAAAAATTAAGTCTAGAGTGAAAACCATATGTATCTACTATTACCTAGTTACGCTATTTTTAAGTAAAGTGTATATAAATTTTATATACAGTGCAAATTACTTGCCTTAGTTTTGTTACCTTTTTTTTAAGTAAAGCTCAGATGTATTTTATGTTTTTTCTTTGTTTCTGATCAAACTGTAAGAAACAACGGTGCCTATTGTTTTTGTAATACGTCGAATTTCTATGAGCAAAAAGTAATAGAATTTGTTCTCAAGATTTTTTGCAGACCTGTTGGTAAACGAATGTATGTAATTGTTAGAAAAACATCGTTACAAGGTTTTATTTTAAAATATTTATAGGAAAAGTTATTGTCTTTAAGGATATTGTAAAAGTAAATTAGATCTTCAGCGGTTTATTTATCGTGCAACTGGTGGAAACTTAGTATATATAAAAAAGTAATATAGTAAGTAGTATATCTTAAAAAAATATATAACGATTCGAACATGGCAGGTCGTTGATCCATTATCTTGTTAGATAGGTACACTAGACGTAATTTACATTAAAATTCCAAGTAACACAAAATAGTATGTTGTATAGAAAACTTAAATGTTATGTTAGTTAAATGTTATTTTTTCCAATTTTACCATTCATTATAGATTGCTGAGCAACTCGCAAAATCCTCAAAAAACCCTCCAAATCTTTTAAAAAATTAACAAGTTCTTTTCCATGTGGTGGTATATATATATATATATATATATATATATATATATATATATATATATACAAAAATAAAAAATTTAATCTACGCACTAATGGGAATATTTGACTCTGGAACCACATGGAAAAGAACTTGTTAATTTTTTAAATATAAATATAATTAATATATATATATATTAAGTATTTTCGACCGTACAGAAATTACAAAGAGGTTTTATTTCGGGTCTAGCGGTCCGTGGGCAAAAAAAAAGAAGAAACTCTTTTTATCTTAAGTGCTCAATATTTCGCCAATGTTTATTAGCTTCATCAGGAGCAACTACAAAAATTATAAAGAATAGGTCCAATTAGAATTATAACATTAAAATGACAATCACAAGAATAAAATTGTGTCTAGATATACACAGTCAATACATACTTAAAAATTACTTACAAGATGGTAGAGTCAATAATTTTTAAATTTTAACATTTTTACGTTACAACAGCTCAAATAATGTGGCGTTTTTAATGATAATATTTATGTCCCAGCAGTTAAATTGCAAAAAAAGAGAACAAAACATATTAGCTACACAAGTCTTATCTAGATGTTAATAAATTGTACGAGGTGAACTATTCTACGGTGTGCATTTAAAAAGTATTGTTACATAAAATGTAAAAGATTGCAATAAATATTGCTTAGCTGATTGGTATCTGATTTATAATTAATGCAATCCTTGTTATTTTTTATGTGGTACATTTCTAAGAATAACCTTTTTTTGTAAGTCGATTCCATCTCTAAAATTTTAACATTGGAAAAGTCAAAATTGTGCCCTGTTTTTTGATTGTGTTCAGCCAATGCACAAGAGATTTTCCCTAAACGGCAATCACTTTTGTGGCCAGTTATTCTTTGCCTAAGCCACTGAGATGTTTGCGCGATATACTGTCCATCACACTCCAAGCAGGACAACTGATACACAACGTTACTATTAAATAATAAGGGTGTTTGATCTTTGACCCTAGAGAATAGATTAAAGTTTTTTAATTGTATTATATTTTGCTATTTTTATGTGAGGAAAATCTTTGAATAATTTGGCAATATTATTAGTTAGGCCACTTATAAATGGTAGTTTTCTATACTTAAGTTCAAGCGGTTGAACCTCTTCTCTAGGGCCATCTTATATATTTGATTTATAAATCAGTTTTTTTAGAATATGTTTCGGATAGCCATTATTTAAAAATATCTTTAATATTTTTTTAAGTTGTCTTGTAAAAATGAATCATCAGAAATATGCATTACCCTGTTTTTCATGGCTGTTACTGTATTATATTTTTGATTCTTTGGATGGTTAGAGAAATAATTTAAAAATCTACCGGATGCTCTTGGATTCTGATACCAATCCAAAATAATTTTATTCCCTGGGTTCCTAATTAGCTTAGTGTCCGAAAATGGAACACTACGTTGGTTTTCTTTTTCAATAGTAAACTGAATATTTTTATGAAATGAGTTAAAATATTGCAAGATAAGTTCTGTACTGTCCTCCGGTACTGAACAAATTACATCGTCCACGCATTTATATACAAAAGGTATCTGAAATGGCAAATTGGGGATAGCACTGCTAAATAAATGATCTAAAACTATTCTTCCAAGAATAGGGCTTATGGGTGCGCCCATAGGGGTGCCAAAAATTTGTTTATAGAACCTATTATTAAAACTAAAGTAAGTGTTGTTAAAGTTAAATTTGATTAAATTTATGAAATTATTTTTTGAAAGTGTATATATTTATATATATGTATATATATATATATAAAATGGACAACACGAAATAGCGGGGTTGCAGCCTAATAATCCTATTGATGTTACTGGGACATTAAATAGATGACTCTATTTACTTTGTGAAAGCTTTCGGATTTATTTTAATCCTTCCTCAGTCACACTACAAAATGGTTTGTTAATATAAAGTAAATTATTAAAATATTTTAGACTTACTGTAAGTGAGGTTACAAATATAAACAGCTATCCAATAGGAAATTCATTTCTGTGAATGAAAGGAACACCTCTTTATATAAGTATTTAACACAAAACAAACAGACTGGAAAAAACAATAACAAAAAAATTTTTTTTTTTTTTTGATTACACACGAAACCGTTGAAAGGTAGGTTTCCAATGTATTCGACCGGAGTCGAGGCTTAACTAGAATATTAAGAATAAAATATGTGCACCTATTTGTTTCTTTTTTAGATAAAAAAAAAAAAAAAAAAAAAAAAAAAAAAAAAAAAATCCTTCTTTTGTGTTTTGAAGGCCAGGACGATTATTTGGTTTTAAGGTTTAATAAATTGCTATATATTATATTGAGATTCTGTATATCCGATTTTTTATTCATCGGGTTTTCCTGATTATTTATGTGCACCATTTCGAGAAAATTTCTTTTAAAATAATTAATTTCACATTCGAGAATCTCCGCCTCTGCGAAATTTGCTGAATGACCTGTGTCTCTTACGTGTTGGGAAAGGGCACATGCTTCGGGTTTTATTCTTATATCACTTTTATGAGATATTATTCTATCTTTTAGAGGCCTTGAGGTTTGCCCTATGTATTTTTTATTGCAATGTAAACAATCTATTTTATATACTACATTTGATTTGTTATGCCTTTTTGTTTTATCTTTAAGAGAACTAAAAAGTTTGCTCGTAGGTTTAACGGCTTTATTGGCTATAACAATATTTTCTTTTTTGAATATGTTCGCTAATTTAGGGGTTAATTCCTGAACGTATGGAAAGGAAACATACTTTTTTATTATTGGAGGGCTAGTAGAAACAGTTGGTGAATTGTTTGGTACTATAGTGTCAGTTGAATAGATTAATTTCTTTAGCAGGCTTTGAGGGTAAGAGTTGTCCAATAGTAGGTTATTTAGACGTTTTAGATTTTGATCCTTTAATGACTGATGACAGATTGACAAAATTCTATTTTTTAGGCCAAGTATGAGGTTTATTTTCATTTTTTCGGAATGGTATGAGAAATAATTTAAATATCTACCTGAGCTGCTTGGTTTTATGTACCAGTCCAATATAATTTTATTACTGTTGGTTCTAATAAGTCTTGTATCTAAAAATGGCACACTTCTCTCAGATTCCATTTCAATTGTGAATTTAATGTACTGATTATAATTATTGAAAATATTGAGTAGCTCTGTTTCGCTTCCAATCGGAATGGCGCAAATTAAATCATCAACATATTTTTTTAAAAAGGGTATTTCAAAGTTCAGCTTTGGGATGCAATCGTATAATAAATCATCCATTACGTATTGCGCTAAAATGGGAGACATTTTTGAGCCCATAGGGGTTCCGAAAACTTGTTTGTAAAATTGATTGTCAAAAGAGAAACAGGTATTGTTAAAAACAAATTCTATTATTTCTAAGAAGTTTGATTGATTTAAAGAACAGTGATTTTTGATTTTGGACCAATTTTTTTTAATACTAACTTTGACTAATTCTAATGGGATATTGGAAAATAAAGACGTAACATCTAAGCTTATAATGTGGTAATTTTCCGGTAGCTGAAACTCGTTAATAAAATTTGCAAAATTAAAAGAGTCTGCTATGTAGTATTCGTTATTATAATCGTATGCAGTGTTTAAAACCTCTGTAATAAAACCAGCTAGTTGAGCAGTTGGGGAATCTATGGAGGATATTATTGGTCTAAGAGAAATTGTGGGTTTATGTGTTTTTGGCAAACCGTAAAACTTGGGGCACATAGATTTATAAATCATCAATTTTTTCGCAGTAGCGTCCGATAGTGGTTTTGATTTTTTCAATTTTGAAATTATTTGGTTGGCTTTTTGTTGAATTGTAGATGTAGGATCGCGTGGAATTTTTTTGTAATAAACTTCGTCACTAAGTAAGGACATAGCCAGTTGTAAATATTGTTCTTTGTAAATTGCGACCGTGACGTTGCCTTTGTCAGATCTCGTAATGTAGATATCTGGGTGTTGTTTTAAAAAAATCTTGGTTTTATTATACCATTTAGTTGTCTCTGAGAAAGTAACCTCTTCTGTATGAAAATAATTGGTGATGACATTGGCCGCCTGTGCACTGTAAATATTTTTTTCACGCATATTGTCTACGTGTGATATTGTTAATTCAACGTCTGCTAAAATATGTGGGACTGAGACGTCCTTTTTGGAAACGGGGAGACAAAACTTGGGCCCTAATGATAGGATATTTTTTGCTTCTGTTGGAAAAACGACAGGTGTAAGATTTTTGAACCAACAGTCCTTAATTTTAATGCGATTTAATTTATTTGATTTAAGTTCGTCAATCTTTTTAAGATTGTTGCTTTTTGTCTTGTAAAAAGCCTGGTTATACACTATATTTTGTCTCCGGAAAAACTCAAGATGAATGTTTATAGGTATATTTTCCTCTATTCTCAGTCGATATGTGCTAAGTGCCTTTTCCATTCTTTCAACATTTCCGTGTGTTATCTTAATCTCTAAATTTAAAATCTTACGGCTAAGTTTGTTTCTAAAACTAAAAATCATCTGTCCAGTTCTTCCTTCTTGGACATTCACGAGGCCTGTAACTCCTTTGATTTGATCGGTAATATGCCTAGGGGTTAACCCAAGACGTCTGCACTGGAGAAGAAATATCTTCCTATTTTTCAGCGAAGCTAGTTTGATGTTGAGTTTTGCCCAGTTTCTCAAGTAATTTGCACAATTTAAACCATATGTAGTAGAAATTTCCTGGTAAAACCCCATTCCTGATTAACAGATTCTTTATAATTTCACGGCTGTTTGAAAATGAAATGGACAACACGAAATAGCGGGGTTGCAGCCTAATAATCCTATTGATGTTACTGGGACATTAAATAGATGACTCTATTTACTTTGTGAAAGCTTTCGGATTTATTTTAATCCTTCCTCAGTCACACTACAAAATGGTTTGTTAATATAAAGTAAATTATTAAAATATTTTAGACTTACTGTAAGTGAGGTTACAAATATAAACAGCTATCCAATAGGAAATTCATTTCTGTGAATGAAAGGAACACCTCTTTATATAAGTATTTAACACAAAACAAACAGACTGGAAAAAACAATAACAAAAAATTTTTTTTTTTTTGATTACACACGAAACCGTTGAAAGGTAGGTTTCCAATGTATTCGACCGGAGTCGAGGCTTAACTAGAATATTAAGAATAAAATATGTGCACCTATTTGTTTCTTTTTTAGATAGCAAAAAAAAAAAAAAAAATAATCCTTCTTTTGTGTTTTGAAGGCCAGGACGATTATTTGGTTTTAAGGTTTAATAAATTGCTATATATTATATTGAGATTCTGTATATCCGATTTTTTATTCATCGGGTTTTCCTGATTATTTATGTGCACCATTTCGAGAAAATTTCTTTTAAAATAATTAATTTCACATTCGAGAATCTCCGCCTCTGCGAAATTTGCTGAATGACCTGTGTCTCTTACGTGTTGGGAAAGGGCACATGCTTCGGGTTTTATTCTTATATCACTTTTATGAGATATTATTCTATCTTTTAGAGGCCTTGAGGTTTGCCCTATGTATTTTTTATTGCAATGTAAACAATCTATTTTATATACTACATTTGATTTGTTATGCCTTTTTGTTTTATCTTTAAGAGAACTAAAAAGTTTGCTCGTAGGTTTAACGGCTTTATTGGCTATAACAATATTTTCTTTTTTGAATATGTTCGCTAATTTAGGGGTTAATTCCTGAACGTATGGAAAGGAAACATACTTTTTTATTATTGGAGGGCTAGTAGAAACAGTTGGTGAATTGTTTGGTACTATAGTGTCAGTTGAATAGATTAATTTCTTTAGCAGGCTTTGAGGGTAAGAGTTGTCCAATAGTAGGTTATTTAGACGTTTTAGATTTTGATCCTTTAATGACTGATGACAGATTGACAAAATTCTATTTTTTAGGCCAAGTATGAGGTTTATTTTCATTTTTTCGGAATGGTATGAGAAATAATTTAAATATCTACCTGAGCTGCTTGGTTTTATGTACCAGTCCAATATAATTTTATTACTGTTGGTTCTAATAAGTCTTGTATCTAAAAATGGCACACTTCTCTCAGATTCCATTTCAATTGTGAATTTAATGTACTGATTATAATTATTGAAAATATAGCTCTGTTTCGCTTCCAATCGGAATGGCGCAAATTAAATCATCAACATATTTTTTTAAAAAAGGGTATTTCAAAGTTCAGCTTTGGGATGCAATCGTATAATAAATCATCCATTACGTATTGCGCTAAAATGGGAGACATTTTTGAGCCCATAGGGGTTCCGAAAACTTGTTTGTAAAATTGATTGTCAAAAGAGAAACAGGTATTGTTAAAAACAAATTCTATTATTTCTAAGAAGTTTGATTGATTTAAAGAACAGTGATTTTTGATTTTGGACCAATTTTTTTAATACTAACTTTGACTAATTCTAATGGGATATTGGAAAATAAAGACGTAACATCTAAGCTTATAATGTGGTAAAGCTGAAACTCGTTAATAAAATTTGCAAAATTAAAAGAGTCTGCTATGTAGTATTCGTTATTATAATCGTATGCAGTGTTTAAAACCTCTGTAATAAAACCAGCTAGTTGAGCAGTTAATCTATGGAGGATATTATTATCTAAGAGAAATTGTGGGTTTATGTGTTTTTGGCAAACCGTAAAACTTGGGGCAAATAGAGTTATAAATCATCAATTTTTTCGCAGTAGCGTCCGATAGTTGTTTTGATTTTTTCAATTTTGAAATTATTTGGTTGGCTTTTTGTTGAATTGTAGATGTAGGATCGCGTGGAATCATAATAAGGACATAGCCAGTTGTAAATATTGTTCTTTGTAAATTGCGACCGTGACGTTGCCTTTGTCAGATCTCGTAATGTAGATATCTGGGTGTTGTTTTAAAAAAATCTTGGTTTTATTATACCATTTAGTTGTCTCTGAGAAAGTTTGTATGAAAATAATTGGTGATGACATTGGCCGCCTGTGCACTGTAAATATTTTTTTCACGCATATTGTCTACGTGTGATATTGTTAATTCAACGTCTGTTGGGACTGAACGTCCTTTTTGGAAACGGGGAGACAAAACTTGGGCCCTAATGATAGGATATTTTTTGCTTCTGTTGGAAAAACGACAGGTGTAAGATTTTTGAATCAACAGTCCTTAATTTTAATGCGATTTAATTTATTTGATTTAAGTTCGTCAATCTTTTTAAGATTGTTGCTTTTTGTCTTGTAAAAAGCCTGGTTATACACTATATTTTGTCTCCGGAAAAACTCAAGATGAATGTTTATAGGTATATTTTCCTCTATTCTCAGTCGATATGTGCTAAGTGCCTTTTCCATTCTTTCAACATTTCCGTGTGTTATCTTAATCTCTAAATTTAAAATCTTACGAAAAAATGAAAATAAACCTCATACTTGGCCTAAAAAATAGAATTTTAAAAAAAATATGTCATCAGTCATTATCAAAATCTAAAATCTAAATTATTTTTTTTTCAAAGCCTGCTAAAGAAATTAATCTATTCAACTGACACTATAGTACCAAACAATTCACCAACTGTTTCTAAATAAAAAAGTATGTTTCCTTTCCATTCAGGAATTTTTAAATTAGCGAACATATTCAAAAAAGAAAATATTGTTATAGCCAATAAAGCCGTTAAACCTACGAGCAAACTTTTTAGTTCTCTTAAAGATAAAACAAAAAGGCATAACAAATCAAATGTAGTATATAAAATAGATTGTTTACATTGCAATAAAAAATACATAGGGCAAACCTCAAGGCCTCTAAAAGATAGAATAATATCTCATAAAAGTGATATAAGAATAAAACCCGAAGCATGTGCCCTTTCCCAACACGTAAGAGACACAGGTCATTCAGCAAATTTCGCAGAGGCGGAGATTCTCGAATGTGAAATTAATTATTTTAAAAGAAATTTTCTCGAAATGGTGCACATAAATAATCAGGAAAACCCGATGAATAAAAAATCGGATATACAGAATCTCAATATAATATATAGCAATTTATTAAACCTTAAAACCAAATAATCGTCCTGGCCTTCAAAACACAAAAGAAGGATTATTTTTTTTTTTTGCTATCTAAAAAAGAAACAAATAGGTGCACATATTTTATTCTTAATATTCTAGTTAAGCCTCGACTCCGGTCGAATACATTGGAAACCTACCTTTCAACGGTTTCGTGTGTAATCAAAAAAAAAAAAATTTTTTGTTATTGTTTTTTCCAGTCTGTTTGTTTTGTGTTAAATACTTATATAAAGAGGTGTTCCTTTCATTCACAGAAATGAATTTCCTATTGGATAGCTGTTTATATTTGTAACCTCACTTACAGTAAGTCTAAAATATTTTAATAATTTACTTTATATTAACAAACCATTTTGTAGTGTGACTGAGGAAGGATTAAAATAAATCCGAAAGCTTTCACAAAGTAAATAGAGTCATCTATTTAATGTCCCAGTAACATCAATAGGATTATTAGGCTGCAACCCCGCTATTTCGTGTTGTCCATTTCATTTTCAAACAGCCGTGAAATTATAAAGAATCTGTTAATCAGGAATGGGGTTTTACCAGGAAATTTCTACTACATATGGTTTAAATTGTGCAAATTACTTGAGAAACTGGGCAAAACTCAACATCAAACTAGCTTCGCTGAAAAATAGGAAGATATTTCTTCTCCAGTGCAGACGTCTTGGGTTAACCCCTAGGCATATTACCGATCAAATCAAAGGAGTTACAGGCCTCGTGAATGTCCAAGAAGGAAGAACTGGACAGATGATTTTTAGTTTTAGAAACAAACTTAGCCGTAAGATTTTAAATTTAGAGATTAAGATAACACACGGAAATGTTGAAAGAATTGAAAAGGCACTTAGCACATATCGACTGAGAATAGAGGAAAATATACCTATAAACATTCATCTTGAGTTTTTCCGGAGACAAAATATAGTGTATAACCAGGCTTTTTACAAGACAAAAAGCAACAATCTTAAAAAGATTGACGAACTTAAATCAAATAAATTAAATCGCATTAAAATTAAGGACTGTTGGTTCAAAAATCTTACACCTGTCGTTTTTCCAACAGAAGCAAAAAATATCCTATCATTAGGGCCCAAGTTTTGTCTCCCCGTTTCCAAAAAGGACGTCTCAGTCCCACATATTTTAGCAGACGTTGAATTAACAATATCACACGTAGACAATATGCGTGAAAAAAATATTTACAGTGCACAGGCGGCCAATGTCATCACCAATTATTTTCATACAGAAGAGGTTACTTTCTCAGAGACAACTAAATGGTATAATAAAACCAAGATTTTTTTAAAACAACACCCAGATATCTACATTACGAGATCTGACAAAGGCAACGTCACGGTCGCAATTTACAAAGAACAATATTTACAACTGGCTATGTCCTTACTTAGTGACGAAGTTTATTACAAAAAAATTCCACGCGATCCTACATCTACAATTCAACAAAAAGCCAACCAAATAATTTCAAAATTGAAAAAATCAAAACAACTATCGGACGCTACTGCGAAAAAATTGATGATTTATAACTCTATTTGCCCCAAGTTTTACGGTTTGCCAAAAACACATAAACCCACAATTTCTCTTAGACCAATAATATCCTCCATAGATTCCCCAACTGCTCAACTAGCTGGTTTTATTACAGAGGTTTTAAACACTGCATACGATTATAATAACGAATACTACATAGCAGACTCTTTTAATTTTGCAAATTTTATTAACGAGTTTCAGCTACCGGAAAATTACCACATTATAAGCTTAGATGTTACGTCTTTATTTTCCAATATCCCATTAGAATTAGTCAAAGTTAGTATTAAAAAAAATTGGTCCAAAATCAAAAATCACTGTTCTTTAAATCAATCAAACTTCTTAGAAATAATAGAATTTGTTTTTAACAATACCTGTTTCTCTTTTGACAATCAATTTTACAAACAAGTTTTCGGAACCCCTATGGGCTCAAAAATGTCTCCCATTTTAGCGCAATACGTAATGGATGATTTATTATACGATTGCATCCCAAAGCTGAACTTTGAAATACCCTTTTTAAAAAAATATGTTGATGATTTAATTTGCGCCATTCCGATTGGAAGCGAAACAGAGCTACTCAATATTTTCAATAATTATAATCAGTACATTAAATTCACAATTGAAATGGAATCTGAGAGAAGTGTGCCATTTTTAGATACAAGACTTATTAGAACCAACAGTAATAAAATTATATTGGACTGGTACATAAAACCAAGCAGCTCAGGTAGATATTTAAATTATTTCTCATACCATTCCGAAAAAATGAAAATAAACCTCATACTTGGCCTAAAAAATAGAATTTTGTCAATCTGTCATCAGTCATTAAAGGATCAAAATCTAAAACGTCTAAATAACCTACTATTGGACAACTCTTACCCTCAAAGCCTGCTAAAGAAATTAATCTATTCAACTGACACTATAGTACCAAACAATTCACCAACCGTTTCTACTAGCCCTCCAATAATAAAAAAGTATGTTTCCTTTCCATACGTTCAGGAATTAACCCCTAAATTAGCGAACATATTCAAAAAAGAAAATATTGTTATAGCCAATAAAGCCGTTAAACCTACGAGCAAACTTTTTAGTTCTCTTAAAGATAAAACAAAAAGGCATAACAAATCAAATGTAGTATATAAAATAGATTGTTTACATTGCAATAAAAAATACATAGGGCAAACCTCAAGGCCTCTAAAAGATAGAATAATATCTCATAAAAGTGATATAAGAATAAAACCCGAAGCATGTGCCCTTTCCCAACACGTAAGAGACACAGGTCATTCAGCAAATTTCGCAGAGGCGGAGATTCTCGAATGTGAAATTAATTATTTTAAAAGAAATTTTCTCGAAATGGTGCACATAAATAATCAGGAAAACCCGATGAATAAAAAATCGGATATACAGAATCTCAATATAATATATAGCAATTTATTAAACCTTAAAACCAAATAATCGTCCTGGCCTTCAAAACACAAAAGAAGGATTATTTTTTTTTTTTTTTGCTATCTAAAAAAGAAACAAATAGGTGCACATATTTTATTCTTAATATTCTAGTTAAGCCTCGACTCCGGTCCAATACATTGGAAACCTACCTTTCAACGGTTTCGTGTGTAATCAAAAAAAAAAAAATTTTTTGTTATTGTTTTTTCCAGTCTGTTTGTTTTGTGTTAAATACTTATATAAAGAGGTGTTCCTTTCATTCACAGAAATGAATTTCCTATTGGATAGCTGTTTATATTTGTAACCTCACTTACAGTAAGTCTAAAATATTTTAATAATTTACTTTATATTAACAAACCATTTTGTAGTGTGACTGAGGAAGGATTAAAATAAATCCGAAAGCTTTCACAAAGTAAATAGAGTCATCTATTTAATGTCCCAGTAACATCAATAGGATTATTAGGCTGCAACCCCGCTATTTCGTGTTGTCCATTTCATTTTCAAACAGCCGTGAAATTATAAAGAATCTATATATATATATATATATATATATATATATATATATATATATATATATTATATATATATATACGTTAATGTATTTTTGTTTTCAATGCGCAGGCCCAAACCCAACTCGGCGGTTAATCTGGTTGCACGCGAACTAATATTTGGATTAAACGACAGTACAACGATTAAAAGTGTTGAATTTATTGTGATGGACAGTCAGAGAAGTATTACGGTATATATATATATATATATATATATATATATATATATATATATATATATATACACATATATATATATATATATATATACATACATATATATATATATATATATATATATATATATATATATATATATATATATATAATTCTGTTCTATTTCGGTCAGGAACTGCGTAGCCGTACCGTATTTGTTAAATGAACTGATAGAAGTCGAGTTTTGTGTAAGATGTGTGATTATAAAAATGATACGCTAAACCGTAAAAAAACGAGAATTATAATTTACAGTATACGTGAAATGAATCATATACTTTTTACATTTATAAACATTGTACATTTCTTCGGATTTGCTTTCAGCACCAGGAGACTAAAGTTCTAACCTGTGTTTTTTTTATTATATATGTCTTATCTTTTCTTATTCAAAATTAAGTTCGTCATTAAGTCCGCCTAAAATATTTCAATATGGTGCAGGAACCAAAGTCACGTGTTTTAAATTTCCTGTTAGGCAAAAATTTGCTCTTCAAAGAACAACTGAAAAATTAAACGAATATATTCTTGAACGCAAAATCAGTTCATATATCGCTAAAATCACCATCCAAAATTAAAAAAAAAAAGTATTTTCTTTCCACTTAGCCTCCTTGCTCATTGACATTGTCTAATTAATTTTAACTTTTTGTTACTGACAACCGTAATGGGTTATTTTTAATGAATAATAAGTAGATAGTTATTACGCCCAGCATGATTCATACGTATCAGTTTCTTTTATCTACGTGTCAAAAGCATATTAATAAACCTAACTTGGACGTAATAATATAATTTAAAAATAATAACAAAAGTTGATTTACCCGTTTCTATTATTATTTTATTAGTAACCTACTTTTAAGATACTTATCGTTAATGGTAGAAATGGCCATGTTTACGGCGCGGCGTCGGAAATAGAAATCAGTGTAACTTTTCACAACTCAATCAAAGAAGTGCCAAGGATTCAGGTCTAGGAACGACCGTCTTGCAAAACTTATTTAACAATTTTTATTTAGCTCGTTTGAGGGTAGTATTGTAATCGTTAAAAATCACCCTCCAAGATTTTTCAGATCTTCACGTTTCGAGGGCTGTCTGTTCACGGCATAGCTAAAAAACCACTTACCCGATTGATTTCAAATCTTGGTAAAAAATTAAAGGTCATTTGGAAATAAAATGGTAATATTTTGGTAGAAATCCAATATGGCGGCCTAATGCGATGTAAAAAAAATGATTATTAAAAAACTAATTATCCAGTTTGGCTCTAATTTTTCACAAAAATCAAGTATTACGAAAAAATGATCTGGTAAAATTTTGGTATCAATCCAAAATGGTGAGACAAGATGACGGCTTGATATAAAAATTTAAATAAATCAGCCTAAAAAAACTACTTGTTAGGTTTATTTCATATTATGTGCAAGAATTAACTGTGATATAGAGATAAACTGGTAAAATTGTGGCACGAATTCAAAATAGCGGAACAAGATGGTGGCCAAATAAAATGTTTGTAAGTAACAGGATTCTATAGATTTTGACGTTTTAGGGTCCAAGATGCCAAAAAAAAACATTTTTTCTTAAATTAGAGGTGAAATGGGTATGGCTTGGTAACATTTTATTAAAAATACAATATGACGGAACAAAATTGTGGCATAGCGAAATGTTAAAACAAGTATTACTAAAAAACTAATTACCCAATTTACCTCAAAATTTGGTAACATTTTGATACGAACCAAGATGGCAAAACAAAATATCGGCCTAATAATAGTTATTTTTGTACTAAGGATAAATTTTTTTCTACTTCTTTTAAGATTTTCAGAAATAATCGGGACAAAAATCATTACGTAAATAAATCGAAAAATGTTACTTAAATTCGCAGACCCGCTTAAATTTTGTAAGAAACATACATTTATAATTTTTAATTCGAGGTGAATTGAAATACCATACAATTAAACTATTGTTTTTTATACGTTATCAAAATTGTGTGTATCACACACAATTTAGTTTTTATTGGCACTTTTAGTTCTACGTAGCATCAAAAATCATTGTCTTAATAGAAAAAAATAACAATAATTTGACTTTACCCGGAACTTCGCTAGTTATGAATCAATTAATCCTTTTTTCAAGGAAATTTAGAAAACACAACCACAATACAATTTAGTTCCGCACATAGTTATTTGATGGTATGTGTTTATATAAACTGTTTTATTATAGAAGGAAGGAATATTGTGGTGGAACTTTCGGCTAATTGGGTAAAACAGATCAAAAAAGACCTTAACCGGAGCATATATACTTGGCTTTGCTTTAATAAGTTGTATAATTCAAGTTTTGTTCCTTAAATTCAAGTCAATCGACCCCGAAAAACATATTCCCTCATAGAACGAAAGCTTTCACGGCTGTGGTCAATTAAGAAATCATGTTTCTTGGGGTTATACCGTGTCAAATTGGAATTACTTTCCGACGTTTCGCCTTCAGGGATCTTTACTCCACGAGATCTGAACACTGAAATGAAATGAAAAAAATGAAATTTCAGTGTTCAGATCTCTTGGAGTAAAGATACCTGAAGATGACTCGTGCAATCAAAGGCGAAACGTCCGATAGTAATTCCAATTTGACACGGTCTAACCCCAAGAACCATTATTTCTTAATATATTCTCTCATTTCCGTCGGTGTGTCTGTGCCTGGCATAACTTAAACACTTTTTGTCCAATTGACTTCAAATTTTGGTCGCAAATAAAGGGGCATATGAGAACAGTATAGTAACATTTTGGTAAAAATCCAATACTGCGGAACAAAATGGCGACCTCACAAAATGCTATAAAATCATTATTAAGAAACTACTTACCGAACTGTGTTATAGGAAAAAACTGGTAAAATTTTAATGTGAATCCGTTATGGAGGAACAAAATGACTGCAGACTGTCTAATAAATGGTTTACCAATTTAGTCTCAAAAAATTACTTATCTAGTTGATTTAAAATTTTGCATACAAATTAAATGTGAAACAGGTCTTAGCTGGTAAAATTCTAGTGCATATTTTATATCTGACACTAAACAAAATGACGACCTAACAGAATCTTTAAATATTCGGTAAAATTTTATTTTTTGGATTAAAACCTTTTTATAAAGGAAAATAATAAATGAGAATTTATTTTTTGTAGACTATGTACATAAAGTTATAAAAAACAAATAAAAAAATCAGTTAATTTGTCTTTACCCACAACTTTGCTGGTACAGAATTCCACTACACAGAGATAATTTTATAAATCCATATAGTGGTTTAATTATAACTTAAAAGAAAACTAAAATAAATTATACTTAGTTTATATGTTATTGCCAAATAATTATGGGCATATTATATAAACTCTGTTACCTGTACGTAGTGAAATTCGTACAAGAAAATGTCTGTATAAAGGGGAATTTGCCGATTTTTGAACATTAAGTATCCAAAGAGCGCCCCTAGGAGATATTAAAAATGTTTAGATTGGATAACATGAGAGCTTCAGATATATTTTTAGGTTAATTTTAACATATGAATTGAAACAATTAGCACCAAAATTCAGTTAACGAAATCTTACATAACTTAATGTGGTTATAAGGCTGATTGCTTATTTAAGTAGTAATTATTGTTACCAAACGTAACATTATTATTACGTTTAAATTTAAAATTGAAGACACCAAACCGTCCCTAATAATATCCAAATAATGGATTCTGGTAAAGAGCCTTTTAAGGTTAAATCGATGGAATACTTTAAGAAAACATTTTATTTACATCTCAACACTAGTGTAGAAAAACTTAGGATTTGTTTTTATTATACATATATAAAATAAGTTAAAAGAAGTTTTTGGTTTTTCGACTGACTTTCTGTTAGCTCACCATCTTTCTAATTATGTCGTGATAAAAAAAAGGTATTTTTCAACACACAGGTGGTGGTAAAAAATAGTATATTATATAACAAGGGTCAAAAGCGAAAGTTTTCAAACGAATAGGTAAATCCTCCCATATTTACATGGCGGTAAATTTTAAAAAAAGGGACTATCGGCAAATCGAGAAATCACTACCAATTTGTTATTTTAAACGGAACAACCTGTAATTTTTGGATAATTTTTGTAGGGATGTTTAAAAAATAAAGTTTATCTTAATAGAACGGGCAACATAGACGAATTGCGTCAAAAAATAAAGCACGAAATTGTAATTTTAAATACAGAATGTCCCTTTTTCATTACCAGTACCAGTAAAATTGCTTGGATAATGGAGGGGGTCACGTGACATGCGATTAACTTATAAAAAGGCTGTTAGCAATCACTTCATTTACAAAACATTAAAATATTATGTTGCACTGATTTTTTTGTTAATTATTAGTTTGTATTTATTAAAAATATTGTATTAAATAATGTTACTAATTTTATTTGTTTTTCGTGGGAAAAGCGATTTTAGTATCGTCGATTTGCATCACGGTGAATTTGTCATATATGGCAACTTTAAAGCCAAATGACTCAAAAACTACTGTTTTGAGTATAGACATATTTTATATTTTCAAAAAGAAGAGAATCCAAATATAACTAAAAATATAGGGTGTTCCATTTAAAATAACAAAGTTGGTAGTGATTTTTTGATTTTCCGATCGTCATTTGTTCTTAAATTGACCGCCATGTAAATATTTAGGAAAAATCCTGCAACTTTCATATAAACATTTTTTTTGTAGCTTAAAAAAAGCTCTCAGGTAGTGGCAAATTATAAAAAAAAACCCTGTACGTTTTTGTTCAACCACAAAGAATTTTCAGTACCTTTATTTTTATTTATATTTTACCACTAGTATTAATTTTTTTTTCAACAGTAGTGTTGAGAAACCGTGTAAATGATATAGGACTTTCTAGTCAAATTAACAGTGCTTTCTTGTCAGTTTTGTACGTGGTCCTAGTAAAAAATATGTGCACTTGTAAAGCGACGTAGGGCTGAAATTCACATTAAACAGATCATGTTCAGTATTGGTCCAAATGTATATAAATAAATATACAGCAAATGTTATAATAAAGAGATAGCAATATATCTAGTGAAAGTATTTAGTACCTTTTATTTATATGACTCATTTTCTATTGCTTTCTAGGTTTGGAAAAATAAACTTAGAGGATTATTTAGCAATATATATCTCAGTTACGCTATAATACTATGGCCATAAAACAATTAAAATTCTATGAATATCTCAAATGAGTTTAAATGAAAGAATTCTAACGTCATCAAGTATTATATGGCCACAGATAACCGGCATACGACTATAATTTAATTATTCTGCCCTTTAAGCGTAAAGCTTACACACAATCTAAACGAAACATCAAAAAGCACTTAATAAACACATGTTTTATTCACTATTAGCCAAGCACATACGTGAGTTCGCTGCTTCTGTAAATAATGTCTCGAACAAAAGGTCCTCTGTTTGATTAACAAATCTATTAAAAATATAATATGCAATTGATGATGTAAATTTTAGTAATGGACAAAATTTTCACTTGCTGAAAATTCCAGCAAACTTTCCTGCAACCCTTCGAAAACTTTCCTTTAAAATAACTGGAACAATTCCCGAAACTTTCTCACGAAAACTTTCCTCTTTAAGTTTAAATATTTTGGATCTTATTTAAATTAATTTTTAATTTACCAAACTAGGTTTTTCACTTTTCAGAAATAACAAATAATTTATTTCTTCCCGGAAAAATTCCAAAATTGGAAAATTTCTGAAAAAGGAATGTTTCCACTCTACTACTTTTTATTTTTTACTTCAACACCCATGCCTTAGTCACTTAAAATCAAAATTTAAGTTTGTTGCAAAAACTTCTTATACATCACATTTTGGTAATTTCGCCGACTTTTAAGGCCGTTTTACATACTGCAATTCTTTATTGCAAGTTGCAATAAAGCTTGCTTTTGTCAAACTGCGCATGCCTTTGTTCAAGACTATTGCATATTGCAAAGAAGAATTGCAGCATGTAAAACGGCCTTTAACAAATATAGAGAGCATATCGCAATACAGGAAGCAACTGTCCAACAAGCACTTGGGATTTTAGAAAATTTTCACAGGATAAATTCCTTATAAGACAGAGTGGACTAGCGAAACAAACTTCGATCATGAGAAATTGAGGCATTTTAGGAAAAGAACATGTTTCGGATTTTTCTTATTTAAACAGTAATCATCACCATCCTTACTCTACCTTTCGTATATACCCATTTTGTGTTTAACTTGTCAGACAGGTATATGGGGTTTAAAGTATATCATCGGATACGAACGACACCATTTGAGAAGTGATTTTAGCATATTACTGTTGGGGCCAACCACTGACTACGCTATTAAGAAATTATGGATCTTGTAAAACTGAAATTACTATCCGATCTTTACTTTAAGAGATCTGAACTCTGAATGAGCTCGAAGAGATGCCCAACTTGTGCTCGCCGAAGCGTGATCCTGTGTTAAGATCGGTTTTCACGTGTGATGTAGACCGTAACCCGTATCTCTTTTGAAATTTTTTGTATATTTAAATATTTCAATAGATTCTCTAAGTTTTCGTTTACAAAATCCTGGAACCGATGCTAGAACCTTGGTTTTCTTTACATGTATAGTATGATTAGTGTTATGCAATTTGTTTCTTTTTAATACATCGTTCATATTCCTTAAGTCTAGTTCATATTGAGCGTCCTGTTTCTCCCAGATACACTTCTCCACAGTAGCAAAGAATTTTATATACTCCTTCTGTCTGGACAAGTAAAATATCTTTCGCGGATCGCAAGCATTGTCCAATGTGTATTGAAGATTGCACGCACAAAAGAAATCGGTTATTAATTCACTAGTATTTAGAGCTATTTCGATTTCTGATCAAGATTCTCTAACATCGGAAACATCGAAACTGACTGAAGCTCTCAGAGGGAATGGCTATTGTACTGAAGATATTACTTATAAAAGATATAGTAATCCAACTCCGCCAAAGGAGAATGATAAAGAGTCTCCGTTAGGTAGTGTTGTTCTTCCTTACATACATGTTACTACAAACAAAACAAGACGATTACTTCAACAAACATACGTACAATCTTCAATACACATAAGAAGATTGGACAATGCTTGCGATCTCCAAAAGATATTGTACCTTTCCAAATACTAAACAGAAGGAGTATATGAAATTCCTTACTCCTGTGGAAAAGTGTATGTGGGAGAAACAGCACGCTCAATATCAACTAAACTTAAGGAATATGAACGATGTATCAAAAAGAAACAAATTGTTCAATCTGCTATAGCTGAACACCAGCATAACACTGGTCATATTATAAATGTAAAGGAAACCAAGGCTCTAGCCTCGATTCCAGGATTTTATAAACGAAACATCAAAAAATCTGTTGAAATATTTAAACATACAAAAAATCTCAATAGAGATACGGGTTACGGTCTACATCACAAAACCCGCCTGAATCTCTTTGAGCCCATTTAGTGTTCAGGTCTCGTGGAGTAAAGATCCCTGATGATGCCTCGTGCAATCGAAGGCGAAACGTCGGATAATAATTCCAATTTGACGCGATCTAACCTAAAAAATATTATTCCTTAACTAACTTCCCATTAGATGACAAGCGCATTTAAATTTATATCAAGCAAAATTTGCCATGGGCCTTGATTCGAGCCGGGCGTCTGGAGCACTAGGGGGCACACAGCCACTGTGTCGCGCACGCTATTTAAGTAAAATTTAAAGGATATGACTATCAGAATATATCAATAAATTAACAATTTACTTTTGACAGACCGTACATGTTAAGGCAACTGTCATGTAGGGTTTAGGGAAAGTTTGGATTTCGCCATGAAATTCCTTCGAATAATTTTAGAAAATATTTTTTCAATAAAAAAAATGTGATTTCGAAAATTTTTTTATAATTTCTAAAATATTTCTAATATATTTATTTCTAAAATAAACTTTTTCCTCCTGTTTGTTTTGTACAGTGCAATTGAGAAAGTTTTATTAAATTCACAGAATCCAACTTTTATAAGGACTTATAAAATAGGTGACGATGGGTTCTACAGAATGACTCTTAAACAGCAATAGTAGGTTAAGGGTCTCCCAGATTATATTATCTAATTAACGAGAGAGCGTGATACCTATAGATTAAGTCTGATTCTGTATTTCTTGGAACTGTACAAAAAGAAGTACCACTTCATAATTTGTTAGCCGATAGTGACGAGTCAGAAAACATATTGTAAATACAGGGCATTGCCGTTTCCTGACTGGGATATGTTAGAATCTCCTTCGCGAATTTGTTGCTATGAGTTAGTTTCATCCCACAACTTATTAGTGGAGCTAAGTCTAAAAGGATAGGAGAGATAGGTCCAAAAATATTTAGATAATTTTTTAGCTTCTTTGTAACATTTACAGTAACAATGTCCTTTTATTTTATTACTGTTTGGTGTTAGTAGCAATGGTCTACTTATCTGTAGATTCTGGCCATGAAATGGGGTGCTTTATTTGAAATATTGCGTTGACGCAATTGCAATGGTTTTGTCGATTAATGTATCAACAATGTGACATCCGTTTTGTCACTTGGATGATCACGGTCAAAGAAATTACACGGGTAAAAAAGTCTATTCTATATGCAGAGTCAAATTAGTCCACATACTATATTCGGTTCTATACTCGATCTAAAATGTGTTTGGAGTACTAGCGCAAATGGACTAAATATTCATATTTTTGTGAAAGAGCCCAAATCCGAACAAAGTGCTCTGTCATTAAAAATGTGAAAATAACTGATCAGTTATAACAAAACACTATCAAGAACTTTAGTTCACTTGTGCATTTCTACGGAAAATTATACAGTTTCAAAAATGTGCTTTTCGAAATAAAAATGGAATTTTAGATAGATCCAAAATTCGATGGATTTATTTTAGTTGTAAATTGCGAGGATAAAACTGTCCGACTATGAAATATGGGGCTGTAGTTATGACAGAATATAAACAGTATTGAAGTATTGAATTATATATTATATATTTATTATTTGTTCTAAATGTGCATCTCCACGCTCGGAAAGACTTCATAACGACCTTGTCCACTGAATAAGGGGGGTCGGTCCTGCGAAAGAGAATCGAATGTAATTCTTTAATTCATCTATGTTTAGTTATGCCCTAAATGTTTGCGTGGGAAGGAATTAGATCGGGCGAATCAGTAAGATAAGGGAATTCAGTGAAACGTAGAGTGATATTGTTGCGATAATGTTACTGAAGAAATTGACGATCTGGTGCAGCTCTGTGGCATTCGCGTCGTCCTGTTGAAAAACTTGCTCTCGAAATATAAAAGCTTAGGTGCATGACAAAATCTACGTAGATCAGCAATAAAGCGTCCAAAATGTGTGCAATATACCGATGTTCATGTGACTTGTCGAACATTCTCTTCAATAAAGTACGGATCGATGATTCCGTACCCAGCTATTGTATACCATATGTTTACATTTGTGAAATTTTGCGTCGATAGAAAAACCCACAATTTTCAGAAATTCATGATTTTCATACCGTAAGGCAGGTACTTTGGCACAAAATTGCACTCTAGCACAATAATCCCGAGGATATAAGTGTTGATGTACCTGAATAGCATACAAAAATACATTAATTTTGTAGGAAAGCAGAAAATTATCCAGAAATTGTAAATAAACTTCTAAATTATTACCAAATGATGGGATATAATACGTCGTTGAAAATACATTTTCTACACTCTCACCTAGAATACTTCCCCGAAAACCCTGGAGACGTTAGTGAAGAACACGGAGAATGATTCCCTCAAGAAATTCCCAATATGGAAAAAAGGTAACAGGGGAAGTGGAATCTGGAAGCTGTATACAAGAGGAAGGACAAAAAACGAAAGAAAATTGATTAATTGAATAATTACAATGTTGTTACGAAGTAACTAGGGTAATAGTTCATAGGAAGTTAGAATATTATTAAAAATTACGTTTACAATATACTTCTCCAAGATGTCAAATTTGGTGTATATGCAATAAATGGTATTAAAAATTGTACTCCTGTTCCTTATTACGACCTTGGAAAATTTTTCAAAAAAATATTTTGTTTCAAGTTCAGTTAAATACAATCCAAAAATCTTATTTTTGCGTAAGCCTTATAAAAGACTTTAAATTTGTTGGGCAGTGTTATTATAGACATGCATGACCCCTTAATTGTAATTCACGTTAGTATCAAATGTCCAGAGACGCCCTGATTTCCCCTTTCGTTGGCAAAATAAAGGCCTATACGCCTGAAGTTTTCATTTTAAAATCGCAGCATTGCTTGGTGCTGGTTTCTGAAATTTTAGCTGAACTGGTCACACACCTATTCAGGCTGTATTTGAGAATATCGTTGATCAATTCATATTACCATACCATTGTCAAAGGCTAGTCGGACTTTTCTACAACACGTCATTTGTCAACAACGTTGCTCACATAGGAGCACAGCCGACTTTGTTTTAGTACTATTCATTTTAGGCCATACTGTATTTGTAGGAATTGGCTGCACACCAGTATTATTTAGATATTAAAAAAAATTCTTTTTATAGAAAAATTGAAATATGCGCCTAAGAAAAAGTGTTAGTCAGGGTTATGCAAAATTCCACTTTGTTTAGAAAAAGACGACTCACAAAGTGTTTTATGGGCTTTTATGTAATTGTGTTTTTTTAGAGTCAAATATCCCGCTATACTGAAAACACGTGATTCATAAATCTTGACGCCAAATTTGGTCGTTTTTAGTATGATCTTAAAGTTTAGAATTACTACATATTATAGTTCAATTAATATGTATATTATGCTTGTGAATCCAATAATTTTATTCACAGACAATTCCTCATTTTTACCTTGCTTTTATTAGTTTCCCTTTTCTGGTGCGTTTGTTTGTTTTTCTAGTTCAAACCAACTTTTCAAGCGGATTAACTTCAAATTTGGCAGGCGTTTACAGTGCGCGTATTAGAAATTTAAAAAAAATACAATTTATTACGTATTGTATTTGCATGAATATTCCATTAAACAGTTATATGTTCCCTTTTTTTTCGAATGGCGCCCACTTTTTTAAAAATCTCATAAAACCCTCGTATAGAACCCTATTTTTGGGTTGGTTTTTCTTACCAACCATGGTGCTAGTTTAAGATACCCGTTTTAGATCTATGCTGGGTATTCCGTCGAGGTATTATACTAGGTCATACGTGCCTCCCCTGATGCCTGTTTGCTAAGTAGAACCAGAAAAAATTCGCTTAAATTTAAAGTAATCTCCGAAAACTATAAGTGATAATTTCGATATTATTTTTGTATTAAAATTTCCTATTTTTGATTTTAGAAATTAGCTACCATTCTGACCATAAATGCAATATAACGGTGAGCTCAATTGTGCGAAACAAACTTGATCACTGCAAATTATATTTTGTATCCGCTTGTGACATATTCGAGAATAAAATTCACTAGTGTTATTATTTCCTTCCATTGTAGTTGAACGTGAGACGCCGTAATTGATTATGCAGATACTAATATTAATAAATCTTATTCCATATATGAAAAATTGAACTGATTTAATTGTCTTTATGTTTTGAAGGAAACTGGTTTGTTGTTTCTAGTCGTGTAATTGTTATAATTTTGTATGTCCAGTTAAAACAGTCTAACAGGATATACGTTGAAATACTGATATTCATAATAGTAACCAAGTTGGACAGAATTTTTAAAATCCTTTTTTGTATTTAATTACTTTTCAGTATTTAAATAAGCTGTAATTAAACACCCGGGATAAAATGGATTTGGTATTTGGAATATCAAATACTTTCGAAAAGTATTAAGGAATTGGTATTTAAAAATGTATTTAAAAACATGAATTTAATTTAAATAAATTTTCTGTATTTCAATAATTTTTATATATTATCTGTATTTAAATATAAAAATGATTTAAATACACATGTAGTGTGTTCCACGCATTTAAATAATAGTGTTAATTTTAAAACAGATCAACATTATTTTTAAAATTATATAATATACATTTATCTTTTAGAGTTTTCACGATATTTAGGTTTGAATATTACCACAGATTATTATTGGAATAATAAGTAGTCGGTTGAGAAAGTTTCAAATACAAAAAATATGAGAAAGTTTTTATTATTCTCATGCTATGGGCTATGAATTTAGAAACTCTAACTCCCAAAAAAGTAGGCTTTGCCAGAACGATAATTTATCGAAGTCAATTCAATACTTCAACTCAGAAAACAAAGATCATAAGCGAAACAATTATAATGATTAATAATATGTCAAAAAATTTCTTATATAGTAATAAATTAATAAAATTTAAAGATGCTAATATAAGCACTGCACCACCAATAGAAAACTGATTCACAGCCACATGAAACATGCGACTTGTGGAACAGCCCTGTGACTTAATATTATAAGTAGATATCAAATACGGGAACTGATTCACCCCCCACCACTACTCCTGACCTTGAGAGCCCAGGTGTGCTGTGTAGTTTGGCCTTGAGGCGATGTGACGTCATATGACCTTGAGCGCGCATCACGCTTTTTCTTGAGCGCACACCTGAACTTGAGATTAAGCTCCGCCCCATGACCATGAGATTAAACCCCGCCCCAATGACCATGAGATTAAACCCCGCCCCACGACCTTGGGGAATTGCGCATACCACGTTTTCAATATTTGTCCTTGAAGCGATGTGACATCATCATATGACCATGCAAACCATTTCATATAAAAGATTGGTGGTGTAAGCATATTGTGTTATAACTGAAGTGAGACGTGTAATTGAACTTTCAATTAAATTAAACATGAGTTACGTGTGTGATATGTGCGGTGCATCATTTACCCGCAGTTACAGTCTATTGCGTCACAAAAGAGAGTCGTGTAGGGGAAGACCGGATGATGATTTTGGTGTTGGAGGAAAGCGTGTAAGATTGGATGTTGCAGGACCCTATCCGTCAAATTCCCCAAAAATGCAAAGCTGCGATGTTTGTAATGTTGTTGTTTCGGCAAACCGAATGGGGGCTCACCAAAGAACATTGGTGCATAGAAATAATGCATGTATACCATTATCACAAGGTGTAGAAATGATAGATGGTGCCTTCAGAAACCGCATCGCGACATATCGTGTGAGCAGCGACAGTATCCATGTCGATTTTACTGCATTCTTCGATGATATTAAGCAGAAAGTGTTGGATTTGGTGCGTCGAATGCTGACATCGCATGGGGCTCTGAAGATAAACATGGTTGTTTTTGGTCAATATCTGCTACCATCTCAGGACGTGTGCAGCGACAAATCGTTTAATACAACCAATCAAGTAATCACGGATGGGGATGATTTGGAAACTGTATACCAATCGTTTGTGGATGCAATGAACACCCAATCTATGGAATTTCAAGAAAAAGATTCAGGTATGTTTAAATATTTAACAGTGTTGTTTTGTGAATTACAATACTTTGTGTGTTTATAGGGTGGGCGCTTGAGAAAATTCTATATCTGGAAGTGAACATCAACGAGTTTAGGCCAGTAAGCGGCTCATCATACATCAAACTACCGAGATTCATAGAGAGCAAAAAGGCTGTGATTAATGTGGTGAACCAAGACGAGTGCTGCTTCGCTTGGTCTGTAACTTCAGCGATGTTTCCCACAATCAATATGACAACACAAGTTTCATCATATCCCCATTTTTCAACTGTGTTGGATGTAACAGGTATGGATTTTCCAGTAAAATTGTGTGATATTAGTAAATTTGAGAAACAAAATAACATTTCAGTCAATGTGTATGGTGTAGAATCTACTTTTGAAAATAATAAGATGAAGTATGAAATAGTTGGTCCACTTAGGTATGCGAGCAAAAAATTATTAAATCATGTAAATTTATTGTTAATAAACAGTGATTGTAATATTCAAGCTCATGATGATACACATGTTTGCGATGCACGTTGTACAAAAAGTCATTATTGTTGGATCACAGATTTATCTCGATTAGTGTCTAGTCAAATTAGCAAAGTTAAAAGTAAATTGTATTTTTGTGATGGTTGTCTCGTTTATTTTGATTCATTATCAGCTATAACTTTACACCAGAAAAATGATTGTAATCACCTATACACATTGACACCCTCAGAGGATATTAGGGTTGATAAGTTTGGAAAGAGTGTACCTGAAAATATTTTAAAATTTGAAAGCATAGAAAAGCAAATGCGAGTTCCATTTGTCGTATATGCCGACTTCGAATCGGTTCTAAAACCATTACCAATAGCCGAACCAAGTCCTCAAAATTCTTACACAATGCAGAGTGTTAAACACGAACCATATTCCTTTGCATACGTCATAAAATCTCTTTCTTTTGATGATACTGTTTCTAAATTTGAATTGTACCGCGGAAATGATGCAGCCCAAGTATTTGTTTCTCGTATAGAAAGCGATTTAAGGCGCCTTTATAATACATATCTAAAAGATATTAAACCAATGAACCGTTTAACACCTCAGGAAGAGAATGAATTCGCGAATGCTAAAACATGTTGTATATGTGAGCAGCCTTTTATCGACAATGAAAAAAAGTAAGAGATCATTGTCACATAACGGGGAAGAAACGATTTGGTGCTGCTCATTCCGTCTGTAATTTAAATTATAAACTACCTAATTTCGTCCCTATTATTTTCCATAATTTAAGCGGTTATGACTGCCACCTATTTATTAAAGAATTATGTCGTCATGGGGATAATATTAACGTCATAGCCCAGAGTAAAGAAAAATATGTTTCATTTACAAAGAGCATTTACGTTCACGATTATGTCGACAAACAAACCCTATCGATCAAGAAAAAATATTTAAAGTTGCGATTCATTGATAGTTTTAAATTTTTATCCGCTTCGTTGGAAGACTTGGGTAGTGGTTTAGATATTGATAGTTTCAGGGAAACGGGAAAACACTTTCCTGATCGGTATCAATTCGATCTAATGCGGAAAAAAGGTGTTTTCCCATACAGTTTCATTGATTCTTTAGAAAAAATGAATATCCCAAATCTTCCAACAAAAAATCAATTTTATGATACACTAAAAGAGGAACATATAAGTGATGAATGCTATGACAGAGCCAAGGATGTGTGGTCATCGTTCAAATGTAAGAATTTAGGGGACTATTCAGATTTATATTTAAAATCAGACGTGACATTGCTATGCGATGTATTTGAACAATTCCGCGATATGTGTTTAAATATTTATAAACTCGATCCTGCGCATTACTGCACTCTTCCAAGTTTATCATTTGATTGTATGTTGCGCATGACCAAGGTAAAGTTGGAGCTCTTGACTGATATCAGCACAATTAATTTTTTTAAAAAGGGAATTCGCGGGGGTATAAGTCAGTGTTCAGAAAGGAAGCATATTGCCAACAACATATTTTTACCCGACTATGACCCTACAAAACCAGAATCGTTTATTACATATTTAGATGCAACAAATTTGTATGGTCATAGTATGTCACAAGCATTACCATTTGGAGGTTTTAATTGGTTGTCGGAGCGGGAAATATTGGATTTAAACATATTGGATGTTGCCGATGACAGTCCGGTTGGCTATGTTTTAGAAGTGGATATTCATTATCCGGAAGAATTGCACGATCACCATGCCGATCTTCCATTTTTAGTAGAAAATATTATACCTCCAACGGGAACTTCCAAAATGTCGAAATTAATACCGAATGTTAATGATAAGAAAAACTATATTGTACACTACCGTACATTAAAATAAGCAATTAACAACGGCCTAATGGTAATGAGAACACACAGAATTTTAAAATTTGATCAATCTAAATGGTTGAAAAAATATATTGATTTCAATACTGATATGCGGAATAAATCTCAAACAAAATGCGGTAAAGATATGTTCAAATTGATCATAAATGCAATTTTTGGTAAAACCATGGAAAATGTGGAAAATCGCAAGGATATAAAATTAATAACCCAATGGGAAAACTCAAGAGGAAAATGTGGTGCTAGAGCCCTAATAGCTCGTCCTAATTTTAAAAGCTGTTCCATATTTACTCAAGATCTCGTGGCAATACATATGAACCAATTGAAAATTAAATATAATAAACCTATATATATAGGATTTTCCATATTGGACATGTCAAAAACGGTAATTTATGATTTCTTTTACAATTTTATCAAGACGAAATTCGGTAAAGATGCTTCTTACTCTACACAGATACAATTCCCTGATATTAAAAGTATTCACAAATAATTTTTATCGCTGTATGACTGGACCGGATAAATTTGACACGTCAAATTATGTCGAGGGAAATACATTTAATATTCAAAAGATTATGTCAGTATTGGGTAGAATGAAAGATGAGTTTCCAGGTGATCCATAATCAGTTTTTATGGTACCGGGGCTAAGGCTTATTGTATAAAATCGATTAAGAACGAAGTAAAAAAAGCCAAAGGTATCAAGAAATCGGTTATCAAAAATAATCTTAACCTGGAAGAAAAAGTTGTAGACGGTTTAATTTTTCGTAAAATGAAAACTTTCCGAAGTCAATTAAAACGTTTATACCGAAATAGTAAACAAAGTAGCTCTGTCCCACAGTGATGATAAACGTTATTTTCCATCTTCTACAAAAACATTACCTTGGGGTCATAGCGACATACAGTTCTATCAAACCACACCTGAGGAAAATGTTCGAAATGTTATAACGTTTTTATCCGAAGACGAAAAAAATCAACTTCTTAGTGTGATGGAAACGTTTCTGACTAATGATAATGTTTAATATAACGTGCTGGAAAATCCATACTTTATTGTATTTACATATATATTTAACCTTGTAATCGACGCAAAGATTTTGAAGGACACATCGCAAGGCCGTCCGTTGGAGCTGCATATTCAAGGTTATGCGCAGTAAAAATTAAGGGGTTGTGTTATATATATATATATATATATATATATATATATATATGAATTTGGTGGTTCAATCAATACTGAGTGTGTTGACTCGCTCGCCGATAATAGTTTCGACATCGAAAAGTTTAATTTTCTATAATATACCTGGCGCATTCGAAGCAGAGTGTGGTGATATATATATATTATATATATATAAATATATATATCGACAAGAAGAACCGCAGCCCGCAGTGAATATAATTAGCGATATAATAATAAAGGAGGCAGCAAAGCCTTCAATACTGAAGAAAGTCCTTATGAAAGGCTCAAGATTTGTACAAGGAAAAAAACGTAAGGTGGAAAGCAGTCAGTCACAACCGTCAACATCTGGGTTGGGGGAGCGTGAGCCACAGCCGTCAACATCCGGGTTGGGTGGGCCGGTGTCACCTATAATCCGACAAAAAAGAAGGATTACAAATAAAGCAAAATTGATGACACCATTGTTACCGACCAACCCGAAGATGGAGTTCCAAATAATCTGGGGCCATTTTCACAGGATGAAGACGGTGAGGTGATGGCACGATTGACCAATATGAAGACGGTTTGGGGTGATAAATTAGATCAGTGTAGGAGAGAGACTGTGCGGTGTAGGAGAGAGGCTGAGCGGTATATGAGAGAGGCGAGCGACTGGGAGGCTCGGATGGAAAAGTATGAGCGACGTCTCTCATTCATACGCAAGTAAAAGAAATAAAAAAAAATAGACTTGAATGTGTAGTTGTAAAATCGGCGTCTTGTGTTTACCATTCTATATTTAATAGGATAGGATAGTTTTTAAATATGTTTTAGTACTAAGTTTTTAACCGAACATCACTGCGGGCGTTTCCCTTCCGATGTAGTTGAACCTTGTCGCTGGTGGGAGGGCTTAAGGTTGTTATATAATAGACGTTTTTTTTTTATTTGGTAATTCATTGAGTCAATTATTATAAAACAACCAACCAATACAACTACAAAAAATAATAAGTATTGAAATTAATTTGAAAATAATAATAATTATTTAGTCCTTAAGTAATAAGATGAATTGAAAAAAAATATATTATGTCACATATCTATATATAACCCAGTAAATTGTGTGTGTGTCCTATTATGAAAATAAAAGTTTTAATAAACCAATATGTCTCTTATTCCAACGAAAATGTATTAAATGTTGCGAAAATGCGTACATAAACAATTATAAAATTTTTAATAATTTTTAGAATATATAATTAAAAATGTTTTCTTTAGACCCCAAAAGATATAAACACAAAAACTCCCTTTAAGCTCAATTAAAATAGCACCTAAAAATTAGATAGGAAGTCGAAATGGTTTTTTGCCCGTTTTGCCGACCACCTTTGGACGTTATAATATCGAAAACGGTGATAGATAGAGAAAAAAGTTTTAGATAAAAAAATTCCTAAAATCGAGTTCTACAAAAACGTCCACAGGACCTACCTCGTGGGAGTTACCCGAGAGTTACGGACCTCTGAAGTCGGCGATTTACGCGTTTCTTGAAAAATCGCGATTTACGTGTAACTTTGAACCGCTATATCTCGAGAACGGTAGCTCGGACGGGAGCGCGCTTGGTGTTGCCGGACGTAGGTCGTCTAGTTCTACAAAAAATTAAATGGTGACGATATTGTCCGACGCATTCCTGACTTTGTCAACGCGCTGTTGCACATTTTTGTTTTGAGCGATTCCCGAGCCTCGGGGGTGCAAATACTTGGGTTAAATGTAAAAGTTGTTCGCCTAAAAAAGTCATCGTTTGGTAAAGTTATCGTTCGTCTATCTTTCGCCGTTACCGAGATACGCTTTTGCGAAGTTGACAAAAAAATTGCGTTTTTTGGAATGACAAATTTAAAAAAAAATTTGGTTTGATCTGCGATTAGTGTCAATCCAATAACCTAACCTAACATAACCTAACCTAACCTAACTTAACCTAACCTAACCTAACCTAACCTAACCTAACCTAACCTAACATAACCTATATATATACCTAACCTAACCTTTAACCTAATCTACACTAATCTACACTAAGCCGGACCTGAACGATCGGGCACACCCAAAATTGAAAATTTTCAAGAGACGAAAAAAGTTTCAAATAAAAAAAGTTGACTTTCGAGCGAAAAAAAAATCAATATTTAATTTTTTCCTTAAGGTAACACAAACACATTAATAAAATCTATGACGTCGCCATCATCCATTTTACCCTCAAAGGTCGGGGAATATAGCAACGCCCGCAGGGAGGGTCCACCAACTTGAATCTTAATTCAAGGACGAAGATTCATTTTGCACAACAAAGACCCATTTCAATGACGTCACATCAAATACCCAAGAAAGAGCTGGAAGACATGTTCGTTTTGCAAACTGATTTGGAATATAACAGAAATCTTAAACGTCAACCTTATATATATACTCTTTGTATCTTATTATGTAGTCCGTTGAGGGGAATTAGAATAATGATCTCGGGGTCGGATCTTAATTCAAGGACGAGTGGAAACAAAATTTTTATATTAATTTACCTTTTAGAACTTAGACTAAAATAAAATTCAAAATAACTCGTGCAATATGTTTTATTATTTAATTGTTGACATTAGTTGCTAAACTATCTATTACACATATATTAAGTTTTATATCAAAACACTAAACTATATAACAATATATGGATATACTAAGATATACTTTAACATATATGCCAAATATAAAGTATAATAATTATAAATAACTAAACGACTAAACAAGCTTATTTGATGCAGAACCATTTAACATATTA